>NW_019379512.1:695241-709986 GCF_000648655.2 Copidosoma floridanum | reverse complement strand
AACGAAATTTTCATTATATATGAAACAATAGTATATTACGATACAAGGCCACAAGGTTGGATTTTCTGGCGTGCAAAGCGCGATGTCCTCGGCTTCGCCTCGGACATTCGCCTCGCACGCCAGAAAATCCAACCTTCTGGGCGTGTGTCGTGTACTATTTTTCTTGATCCTTCCCCGAAAGTACGTTCAATATTTATTAAATTATTATCATAATCGCTGCCAGTTGACGTTCCTACTACATGTGTATACCTATTGCTATGATTTTTGTTTCTGGTAGGGTGCTCGGCGCACCGCCTGTCGGACAGTGTGTGATACGAGATAAAGTAAAAAGTAAAAAAAACCATTATTTAATTTTTTATTTTTGTAGGATTTTGAAGTGCCTCCTGTCAAAAAGTCACGAGCCGGATCATTAGCAGAACAGAAATCTTGTAGTCACCATTCTATGGATGAAAAATGGATTAAAGATTTAAGGCTGGCTATCATTAATGAAGTTTCTCGTTCAGGTAAAATTAGTCATTTAACTACGGTACTGTTGTCTTGGAGCATCCCACAAATGAGAAAAGAATTTAATGTATCCCGACGAATTGCTTCACGAGCAAAACAGTTACACGCAACTTCAGGGTACGGCGCTCGTCCTGAAGTGAGAAGTAGGCGTAAGCGCTTAAATGATACGACTATTGGAAAAATCCAAAATTTTTACTTGTCAGATGAAGTTAGTAGATTGATGCCCGGTATGAAAGACTATATTTCAGTGAAGGAAAATGGTCAACGACAACAAAAACAAAAAAGATTACTTTTGAATGATCTTGGTAGCTTGCACGGGCAATTTGTCGATCGAAATCCGGAAATTAAAATTTCGTTATCTAAATTTCGCAAATTAAGACCGCATGAATGCATCTTAGCTGGTGCTAAAGGAACGCATAATGTATTTGTATGTAAAATCCACCAAAATATGAAATTGAAATTTGAAGGTGTAAAAAAACAATTTATTCTAAAAGGTACACACTTCAATTATACTTATCGAGATGCATTAAAAGATATTCTGTGCGAGAGTCCAACTCCTGATTGTTATTTTAATGACTGCGAAAAATGCCCCGGTCCAAGTATTACTGTAAATAAACTTCAAATTTTATTGAAAGATTCAGACATTTCTGTAATGACATTTAATCAGTGGACAAGTACAGATAGGTGCGAGCTGTTATTAAAGTCTGAAACAGCAGAAGAGTTTTCGACAAATTTAAAAAGTGACTTTCTTGATTTGGCAAAACACGATTTTTTAGCCACAGCTCAAGCAGCTTTTTTTCGAAAAATTAAAAATTCAATTGAGGAAGGGGAATTCGTCGTTAGCTTGGACTTTGCCGAGAACTATACGTGCCAAATACAGAATGCAGTGCAATCGCAACACTGGGCGAATGTGCAAGCAACTTTACATCCCTACGTAATTTATTATAAAAAAGATACTGTCTTGAGACATGAAAATTACGTAATTGTTTCAGAACATTTGCAACATCACACAAATTCCGTTTATTTATACAACTCCAAATTGATAACACACTTGAAAACAAAATTTGGATCTGATAACGTAAAAAAAATTTACTACTTTTCGGATGGCGCTGGGTCTCAATACAAGAATAAAGTTAATTTTATAAATTTAATAAAAGACGAAGAAGATTTTGGCATAAAAGCAGAATGGAATTTTTTTGCTACTTCGCATGGCAAAGGTGCCTGCGATGGAATTGAAGGAACAGTCAAATGACACGCATATCGATGCAGTTTACAGTGTGTAAATGACAAAAACATTTCATAACCAAAACTTCTTTATGAATGGTCCAAGAGTTTTTTTTAAAACATTAACTTTGATTTTTGCTCCGAGGAAGACCATAAAGTAAATGAAGTATTTTTAAAACCAAGATATGTGATGGCAAAAACATTAAAATATACTCGCACAAAGTTCGCAAAAATAAGAAGTAGAATTTTTTTACTTTATTTAAGTACATATTTTATGTANTATATCTGTTATTTAGTATATTAATTTAAGTGTTAATAAGTGTAATATTATTAATCCACTACCTCTTAGTATATTCATTAATTATGGTATGGTAACCCAGTCCATAGTAAAAATTGCTCTTTTTTGATTTTCACGTGTTGCTTCGGCGGCTCGCGATAATCAACCACTACGGGTGCAAGTGAATGTATTGATCCAACACTTACAAAATTGAAAGACAATATCAATCCAACATTAACTAAAAATTTTAGAAAAAGCTCCGTGTAAATAACAAGAAAAGTACTCATAATAAACAAAACTCTAGAAGATTCGAACAAAGATGAAGAAACCCAAGTGGCCGATGAAGTAAAAATTTTGGTGTTTGATGGAAAAGATTTGGAGAGTTGGGAAAGGATCCCGATGATTCTAAAATCACAGAAATGTGACATAGTAGCGATGAGAGCCATGACAAGGGTGGATAAAAAAAAAAGTGGATCAAAAAGGACTAAAAGGCGATCAATGTAATATATACTGGAATTTCATGATCAGTTACAGTTTGTGAAAGACAAAGAAATGGCGTACGAAAAAATAAAAAAATTTGATGAAATATATATGGAAAATACAGCGAGAGTGACGCTCTGGGTACTAACAAGGTGCTTCCGTGTCCAGGTACGGGAGGAGGAGCACTGGGTCAAAAAAGGAGACTCTCGACAACGGTTGAAAAAAACTTTATTTTATGTGCACGTACAAAAGGCGTAACGACCGTCTCAGGCGACGGCGCAGGCTAAAAGGAACGATATGCTAAAATGCGTGAACTCGTCGCCGCTGCTGCTTGCTCTGTCTCTTTTCTTCTCCCGCAGCTGAGGCGACGAATGGTAGGGATAGCTCGGCTTATGCTGCTTTGCAGTTAGAAGGAGACACAAGGTGTCAGCAGCTGCTTGTGTCTTGAGTGTGCAGCTTGCACGCATTTCTAAGTTGCCACATCCACTCCCCTTCTAGTGAGAAGCTTCGGGGAGTCTGCGAACGATACGGATCGCTCTGGCTGTTTTGGGTTGCCTGAAGGCACGGGCGGCGGGTTCATGGGCTTGGATGAGACCGAGTGAGTTAGAGTTTCTTCGGCAGTACAGGGCGGCTCTGTCAGCCCTAAGTGGGCTGGTTTCAATTGGTCTATAGAGACGACTTTGGCTTCTCCGTAGACTTCAAATGTGAACGTTCTTGAATCGTTGCGATTGATGACACGATGGGGGTCTGTATACGGCTGCTCCAGTGGTTTCTTAATTTTGTCATCTCGTTTGAAAACGTGCGAGCATTTGTCAATATCCTTGAAAACAAAAGGCCGTGCGGGCGAATGGTGTGCTGCTAGAACTGCTTTGAGGGACTTGAAAAGTTGTCGTAAACCTTTTACGAACGTTGAGCTGTCTCCTTGGAAGTAGTCGTAAAAAATTCTCCTAGGACCTGGAGTGAGGTGCCGTAGACCATCTCTGCTGGAGAGGCCTTTAGGTCTTCTTTGTATGTGGTTCTTAAGCCAAGAAGTACCGAAGGCAGTGCATAGACCCAAGGCAGGGATGAGCACTTGAGCGCGGCCTTGAGAGTCCGGTGGAGGCGCTCGACCATGCCGTTCGATTGAGGGTGGTATGCGGTGGTTTTGACGTGCGTGGTGCCGATCATCCTGGCTAGTTCTTAAAAGAGTGCGGACTCAAATTGTGCCTCTTTGTCTGAGATGATAAAGATATGAGTATCATGGGCACTGATCCAGAGGTTTAAGGCCTTTGCTACAGTGTTGGCTTGAGTGTTGGGGTAGTGGGATCGCCACAGAACAACGCGAGAATCGATCGATGATCGTAAGACAAAACTGCATGCCCTGGACTAGAGGGAGCTTGATGAGGTCGATGTGTATATATTCGAACCTGTTTTCCGGCTCTGCGAAGCGACCGAGGGCAGACCTGTTGTGGCGGCTCACCTTAGCGGTTTGGCAGGGAACACAGGTCCTTGACTAAGCAGAGACGTCCTTGCGCACGCCTGGCCAAACGTATTTTTGTGCAATGGTACGGGCAGTGATCTTGACTTCGGGGTGCGATAAGTTATGTATAACCTCAAAAGCCGTGCGACGAAGTTCTGTAGGCAGGTAGGGCCGGACAATGTTGTTGGCTACATCGCACCAGAGGAAGTATCCGTCTATGACAAGCTGTTGCAGTTGTAGACTGGAGTCTTCTAGTAGACCTGGTAGTTCGGTATCGGTGGCTTGTGCTGCTGCGATGATCTCTGGACTCAAGCGGCAAGGCATCGAGATTGATGCAGTGATAGCAATTGGCTGAGGGCCTGTGTTGTTGCTGACTTTGGTCTCAGAGACAGAGCTTGACACGGCAGAGGATTGCAGGAGGTCGTTTCCGGACAAACATGCTCGAGACAGTGCATCTGCAACGACGTTGTCCTTGCCTCGGACATGCGTTAACATGGTGTTAAACCGTGAGATGACTTCGAGGCAGCAAACTTGTCTCAGTGTGCCTTTGTCGGAGCGTTGACGGTGCGCAAAAATCAGTGGGCGGTGATCCGTAAACGTAGTGAACGGGCGGCCCTCCAGGATTCTTTGAAAATGTTTTATCGCAGCACTGATTGCCAGCAGTTCGCGATCGAAGGTGCTGTAGAGGCTTTGCGTCAGGTCTTATTTTCTCGAGAAAAAAACCTAGTGGTCGCTGTCTTTATCTTATTATTCTAGTGCTGCGCCGATAGCTATATCTGAGGCATCGGTCCTTAGGGCTAGTGGCGCACCAGGACGCAGAAAGGTGGTGCAAGTTGCTTCGATGATGGAGTCCTTGCAAGATTAAAAGGCTTGTTCCGCTGTGGTGGTCCAAGGAAGCTTCTTTTTTTTTAGTTTGGCCTTTGAGCAATTTATGGAGTAGTGCTTGTATGTCGGCAGCGTGTGGAATGCAGGGCCTGTAGTAATTAAGAATCCCTAGAAACCGGCGGAGCTCTGAAGCATCGGTTGGCATAGGAAAGTTTCTTATTGCAGTGACCTTGGTCTCTGGCGGTTGTATGCCATCTTCAGAGACCTGAAAATCTAGGTAGAGTACTTGCGGATTTATGAAGGTGCACTTTTATCGTTTGACCTTGAGCTGGGCTTCTCTAAGAGCTGTGAAAAGTTGCCGAAGGTGGTCTAGATGTTGCTCGTGTGAAGAAGAAGTGACAAAAATATCGTCAATACAGGCCTTGGCAAATAGCAGCTTGCGCAGAATGTGGTTGATCGTTCTTTGCATTGACCGGGCTGAGTTTCGCAGGCCTAGTGAAGTGCCCAGAAACTCAAATAGGCCAAAAGGGGTTGTCACTGCCGTTTTTTCAACGTCGGCCTCACCTACTGGTATTTGATAAAAGGCTTTTTGCAGGTCGACCGTTGAAAACACTTTACCTGGGCTCTCCTGTAGCAAGTCCTGTATAATGGGCAGAGGTTACATGTCTGGTATTGTTTGTGAGTTAATTCTACAGTGAGAGACACGAGGTATCATCAGCTGCTTGCGCCTTGAGTGTGTAGCTTGCACGCATTGCTGAGTTGCCACATATATATAAAGGAGTCTACTGAACTGCAAATTTGTGAAAGAAACAAGTTGGAAAAATTTAAGTACAAAGACTTTAAAATTGAAGTGCATTTTTCACTGAGTTTAAAGTATTTATTAATACTTTAAAAAGTGTTGGTGCAAATGTGACTGAAAAAGATCAATTGAGCTATATTATAAAAATACCTTTAAGTTCATTAAGTTACATTGGTGACTTAATAGATGTGTTAAAAAAGTTTGATCAATTATTTAAGTACGAGAAAAATATAATAAAAATATTTGAGTTAAAAGAAAAGGAAGATGGAAGCAAAAATATTTAAAGTGCGTTTAAAACTGGAAGAAAAAAAATGAAGCATGTTTCAAGTGCGTAAAGTATGGACAATTCTAGGCACTATGTACAAGAACGAGACAAAACGATAATTCATAGGAGCAAGGTGGTGCGCAACAGCAAAGAGGCAGGTGCCAACAACAAGAACTACAGCAGTGGCAACATTGTAGCGGCCGAGGCTGAGGTCATGGAGCTGGTAGAGGCTCTAGTCAACATCGTCGAGGAGGTGGTTGGCAACAAAATAATCAAGGGCATCAAAACGAAGACAGTAATGTGACTAGCTTTAATGTGGAATTCGAAGAAAGATCTTAATAAATCGCTTGTTTAAGTAAACAGCTGTGCTAGCAAGGTTGAATAGTTAATCGATAGTGGTTGCTCAGATCATGTTATATATGATGATCGATATTTTTATGAATTTATCCAATTAAAAGAGCCTGTAAATATAAAAGTAGGATATGGAAGGTCTTTAAAAGCAACAAAAGTTAATAATATTTGGCACCAGTTCAATGTTTATGTTCAAAGTAAAATAAATATAATAAAAATTGTTTTTTTTTTTTAAGATATGAATAGAAATTGAATAAGTTACAGTAAAGTAACAAAAGCAAACGAGATTGTATCAGTAGGAAATACTTTTGTTGGTTAAGATAAAAATTTAGTTGCGTTGGCTATTTAAAATAATGATATTTACCATATGACTAGTGAAATTAAGTATAGCGAGTTAAATTCAACGACAAAGAATAAGTTAACAGAAAAGAAAGAATTACATAGAACTATAAGTCATGCAAATTTTAATCATTTGAAAACAATAAATGATAAACAAACGCTTGATAGTTTACCCAGGAAGCTAGAAATTTATTATTGAAAGTGTGGAAATTATTTGGAAAATATAACGCATGTAATACTATTTAATAATGACAGATTAAGGGCAAAAGATATTTTCAAAAGTTTACGTACCGATTTAAATAGACCTGATAGTACTACTGGTTTGAATAGTAAGAAACATTTTTTTTATTTTATCGATGATTATAGTTAAGTAACTAAAATTTATTTTATTAAATCAAAAGAGCAAGTATATAATTGTTTTATTGACTATGTGAATATAGTTAAAAGTAACACAGAAAAAATGATAAAAGATTGAGATGTGATAATAAAAAGAAATAGATAAATAAGAATATAAGTAATTTTGCAAGTGAGTATTATCTCAATGCTACCGTGTCCACCTTACGTACCTGAATTAAATGGAACGACAGAAAAGTATAGTAGGGATAGTCTTGATATGTCTAGAAAACCATTAAAAGCAACAGAGGTTGATAATAGATTTTGGCCAATATATACAACAGCAGCTTATTACAAAAATAGAATTATTACTATTACTGTTAAAAAGAATAAAACACCTTTTAAAATTATGATTGGAGAAAAGCCTAGTATAAAACATTTAAAATTTAAGGGAAGTAGAGTTCTTGTGAAATTACCAAAGAAAAGAGGGAATTTAAAATCGACAAAAAGACAGATTTAAGAATTTTGTTAGGTTATGAAAATATTGGTTACAGAGTTCTGATAAATAATAAAGTAGTAGTAGCTAGACACGTTGATATCATTGAAGATGGCACAAATTTTATTGGCTTAAAATCAAAAAATGACATATTAAAATTAGTTTAGATGAAAACAAAGTTGCGAACGTAAGTGGCGATTTAAATACAAATGGAAATGATGGAATTAAAAACTTGAATGTAAGACGTTTAACTAAGGAAAAAAGAGAGCCTGATCGATACAAAGATGGAAATTTAGTGTAAAGTAATATTATTTATGTAAATTACACAAATGCTGAGACATATATTTCTTATAAAGGTGCAGTAAATAGTAATAAGTCTGAAAAGTGGAAAACAGCAATGGGTAAGGAAATGTATTGTTTGAACAAAAATGCGACTTGGAGCTCTGTAAATAAACCAAATGATAAAAAACTTAGGATTAAAAATGGGTTTATACTTAAAAGGCTAATGGCATTTTTAAGGCTAGATTAGTTGTTAGAAGTTATCAACAAAATGATTTTATTGATGATATTTATTCCCCAGTTGCTAGAGTGCAAACTTAAAAAATTTTAGTTTCTTATTGTTATCAAAATAATTTTATTATTAAACAGTTGGGTGTCAAAACAGTTTTTTTGAATGGAAAGGTAAAATATGAAGTATATGCGAAACAGCCACAAGGCTATGAGGATGGCTCTAATAAGGTATTAAAATTGGAGCGTTGTTTGGGTTATGAGGAAGCCCAAGAGCTTTGTATAAATGTTTTGATACTTATTTACTAAGTTTTAATTTTTAAAGGAGTAAAAATGGTTGTTACTTATACATCTCAAGTGACAAAAATGATGATGTATATTTTATTCTTTTTGTGAATGACTTATTATTCTACTGTAAAAATAATGAAAAATTGAATTTTTTTGATAAATCATTTCTTGAAAGATTTACAATGAGAGATTGAAAAAAAATTGAAACTTATTTAGGTATTAGCATTAACTATGACTACAAAAATAGAAAAATGACTCTTGATCAAAAAAACTGTATTGAAACTGGGAGTCTCCATATATGTAAATATTCTTGTTTTAAAATTAATTACAAAACAAAACATTTGTTGCGCACAAAGGAGAGGGATACAAAATTGGCACACGGTGGGATAAAGTATAAGAAGAAGGGCTGCGAAAATTCAGAGGCACGGAGATTGGAAGATGCGTCAAGGAGAGAGAGAGTTTTAGTTTTTCGCTTGCTAAACTGGGGAGCGGGTCATTAGTCAGCCACGATAGGAAAATGGGTAAGTCTCTACCTTCGCCGAGACACGGGTTTTGCTGGTTTTGCGACCACAGAGAAAAGGGACGTAAATCATCCAACTGTCTAATTACCAATTAAAAAGTGGTCTCACCTCAACCTTAGTCTCAAGCAGGGAGAGATTTACGAAAGGTAGCTGAATATTTGTCGTCAGTTTGCTGCTTTCAATTTCGCTCTCGTGCGTTCGTTTTCAGTGATTTTTGTTTGTACATATCCGTGACGACGAGAAGTTCTTTGTCCCGTCGGTGCCTTTCCATCCCCTCTCTGAGTTCGACAAAGCTGCGAGATATTTGTGGAAACTCCTAGACATACATCTGTATAAAGTTGGTACCGTATTTTTTTTTTTTTTTTTCGATGTTATTTTGCATTTTTCTCTTCTTTCGAGTTTAAAGAATTAAAAACTCTTCGGAGGCAGAAAGTTTGCTGTCTCGCATCAATGTCACAAGGCCACATACGAGTTCAATTTGTATTTGTATCTGATACGTATCCATAATATACAACAGACTATTGCGCGGAATTCTTTGTTATTATCTTTGGTTTGAGTATTATATTCATAAATAGAGTTCTTGCTTCGTCGTATTAACTCGGAGTTTTCATCAAAGAATAATTCTAGGAACATTGGCCCGAGTTATAAAGGGTCTTCTAATTCCCTTAAGGGACTTGAAGTAACTTAATTAAGCATTGAGTTTGCCCGACGAGTTATTGATATTTATTTTTCTCAATTTAAGGTTTGCGTTTGTTCATTGTATTTAACTATGATGTACGTCTCTTTTAATATACTTAAAAAAATTGATTCAATCACCATTGTACTTATTATCCTCCCATATCCCTCCGTCCGAACCACATTATCAAGTACTGCGCCAGTGTGTTATGTTTCAAAACATTAGCAAACAAATATGATATAAATTCTAAATTGTATGTAATTCCTATGGAACAAAATTCAAAACTGGAACCTGCGCAATTAGCATGTGATTAAATTAAGTATAGAAATTTAATTGGAGCTCCTTCATACGTTAGTTCAAGAACTAGACCTAATATTAGTTTTAGTGTTAAATATTTAAGTAGATTTCAAAGTTTTTATGATAGTACTCATTATAAATATGCTTTAAGAATTTAAAAATATTTGTACTTAACAAAAAGATTTTAAATTAATATTGAGAAAGGAATTTACGTATAATATTATAGATTGCTATGCTGATGCCGATTGAGCAGGAGATATCAATGATAGAAAATCAACGGCAGGTTATGTTACATGAATATATGGAAATGTGATTTATTGGAAATCTAAGAAGCAAAATAGTGTGAAAAAATCCTCTACATCAGCTGAGTTTGTAGCGTTGTCTGAGTGTGTAAGTGAATTAAAAATTGTATAAGATTTGTTACTTGATTTCGATATGAAAGTTAATGATTTAATTTATATATATGAAGATAATTCTGGGGCGATAAGTATAGCTAGGTTTGAAAACTTTACTAAAAGAGTCGAAATACATTAAAACTCATTATCACTTTGTAAACAAAAGTTATCTGAAACATGAAATAGGTATTGTAAAAGTTGATTCGGAAAAAAATATAGCAAATATTTTTTCCAAAACTTGAGGCAGAAATAAGTTCAAAAAGATTTAAAAATATGTTCTATGTAAAGTAGTTTAAGTTACCAAAATTGAGATTGTAATATAAAGTTAAGGATGCGTGTTAGAATATGAGTAAATGTATATTAGATATATAACTAGTGACTTATATTATCCGGCATAAACACTATGAGTGTAATATATGTATACGTACTTTGCCCAGTGATACAGTTAGGAAGACAGAACATGGCCGTTGCTCCGCATGCCCGCTCTCGTCGGATCTCTCGATACAATGAGAGAGAAGATTTTGTAATCTTGATTAATCTTTATTTCTGTTATTCAATATAGTAATTTAAGTGTTAATAAGTGCAACATGATTGATCCACTACCTCCTAGTATATTTATTTAAGTGTTATATCGTCTAATTTTAATTTTATCCACAGCATATAATAAAAACTGATACTTACTTAAGAATAGTCGATAATGTTCTTACATATCATCACTGTAAGTATTTAACAAGTATCAAAGCGGATTAGATAGTTACGTAGTCTCTGTGCATATTCACGGCCACTTTTTTCCAGCCTGGTAATACACAGCTGTTGTGCATAATGTTGCTCAGTACTGCTTGTACCGTACAAAGGCTGTTGTTATACATCGTGAAAAGTCTGAGAAAGAATACTACCTCGCAGCTTTTAATTTTACACCTGATTTATTAGCATATAACGCTTTCTATTGTTGTTTGGGTCAAGTATGAATAGAAGCATGTGTTGATCAAGCTACTGCAACTATACGGAAACCCAAGCTCATGCTCAGTGAGCTGTTGGTAATGTGCTTTGAACCCTGTGCGTACCATAGTTACAACACCTGTTTTTGAAACGCCGTGGGCCGGAATAAGTCTCATGGGCTTATCCGTCGCAAGTCGTATAGAAGGACATGCTTGTATAGCTCTATATAGGGTTCAGTATTTAGATTTTACAGGACAAGATTTTTATAGCTTAGTTATTTGTCGTGACCATATAATAAATTGCCATAATTGAGCTTAATATGCAATTCTAATTATTTGAAAAATCAAACTAAACGATAAATTAAATAAAGTTTAACATTCACAAATACAATTTAACTATTGATACAGTACAAACATTTATGCAATTTTAGAACCTAGTTCTTACCAAGTTGCTTAATAACATATATAAACTTTTTGAATTTGTAGTTATGAATTAATAGAATATATTTGTTTATTTAACACTTATTAATTTCAGCGTATATGAAATGATAATTTAAAAAAAAAATTTTTTAATTTAATACTACAAAGAAAACCTTACTTTAGTCTCTTGGTAATATATTTAACACCGTTTTTTTCAACAAATTGTATTGGTATTATTCTTAGGATCTTATTCATTTGTATTAAAAATTTTTTTGTTTCGTTGTTATTGTCACACATAACAGGTACTTCGTATGTATACATATGCTCACTTAATTTAATATCGTCTAACTAGTTAGCTAGAACTTACACATTTTTCTTTATTTTTTAAATTTTTTTAATGACGCCAACTTTCAGATCTTGCAACCCTTCAATATCGACAAAAAACGTTGTCACTGCTCTATATACTTCACTTAATATGGCAATGTACTTGAAACTCTTTGTGTTATGCTGATCTGTAATTGCAAGGTTCAAAGCACGAATGTTTTCTTTAACCTTTTTTTTAAATAGTTTCTATTAAGTAGTCTTATTTCATCTCATTAATGCACTTTTTATAAAGTACAAGTCATATTAATTTTTCATTGCTATTGTCATCGCTAAATTTTTCTTTGAGTTTGTTGAAACGGCTACTTGCTTTCGAGTATCATTTTTTTCATTTTTTCTTTTTTGTGGCATGCCTTAAAAGTGAACTACGGATTCATTTTAAGGTGATAATTTTGGATAGTGAGCGAGTAGATGCATTTTCGGTTTTAAACCACCGTACAATTTTACTTACTCCCTATTATGCGTTTTAGTTAACTGCTTTAAAGTGTAGGTCTGGCTTTCTGTGATTCTAGGAGATAGAACAGTTGCAACTATTTTTTTAAGAACAATGTATAACTTTTAAAATCGATTATTTTTCAGGTTAAAATCTCTGATTATTACTCCTAAGTATTTTATCAGACGAGCCATTTCAGTTGCTTACTGTTTCACGGGAATTTTTGTGGTTTTTTCATTATTTTTACTATCTTTACAACAATGTGAACAGTTTTTCTGTAAAAGTCAGGGAGTGTCAAACGTTACCAATTGTATAATATCCCAAATCCTCTATTATGTCGAGCATGACAACTACTGATTTATTTTTAGTAAAGTGAAAGTTGTGTGTACGGTTTCAAATGCACTTTTACTATAGCTGTGTTTCTAGTCACTTTTCATTCTTTTTCATTTCTTTCTTTTGTTCGAACTAAGTGATCCACTTGCTTAGGAAGTACTTTACATTTTCTGGGAGATACAGAGATGCACATTTGAAGTCGTCAAAAAATAATATTATTAAAAAAATTGATTTTTCAATATAATCAATATATTTTGCTGCCACTTGACCTTGAACTGTATTAAAAACAATTTTTTTCCACTCTAGTTTTTAAACTGATCCTCGCTTTCTTCTAATAATGTAGATATTTAACATGAAATTTTACCGTCGTGCAGCTAATGTAGTATTTCTGGATTGAAAAATGGTACCAGCTTAATTTGTACAGAGCTTCTATTCTTTGTGATATGGTACAATGACAAACAAAACTTTAGTTTTTCTTTATCTAAAATTGTTCGAGTGATGGGAGTTCCAAAGTTATCATTTTGTAGGTATTTCATTTTTGAAAAACTGAGAAAGTAATGTAAGAAATGTATTATCAATCTCTTTATAAAAAAACCATAAATTAGAACGAAGTCATTAGAATAGAGACAAAATTCTTAAAGCGGGCCACCTAAAAATCGATGATGAAGGTATTAAAAAATAATTTACGTGACTCGATAGTACTTTTGAAAATAAAATAACCGTATTTTTTCTTTTTTTCGAAATTTTTTTTTTTCAACAATTATTAACAATATAAATTTTACCCCATATTTTACAAAATAATTTTTTTCTCCTGATTGACTCAATGAATATTGATGAAATTTTATGGGTAAGTCAAGGATGAATAGTCCTTCAAAAAAATATTTTTAAAATTTATGTAGCATGCGATGTGTTTGAACAAATTCATAAAAGTTATAAACAAATAGAAATTAAACATACTTCTTAATCACTCACGACAATAATTTTGACATATTTTGATTCCTTATTCAATTTCGAATAAATGTGTGAACAAAAAAATTTGGGCACTTGAATACGTCAACAACAACACTTGTTTGTTTGCATCGCTCTTCGGCGCGCAGCGGCGCGAACTGGACGCGACGCGTCCGTGCTTGCACTGTACCGACACTCAAAGTAAGTATCGTTGCACCTTCGCTCTTTCATTAATTTACTGTGGCTTCTAGTCTTCAGCATAGATCTCAGTGCCTTGTTAGTAGCGGTTTATACGTTTTTATTATTAAACAATGCCGAGAGCAAGTAGTTGTTGTAATCTGTTGAATAAAGAAGGACGTAAATGTGTTTATAAAAATGTTTTTCTCATCACCAAGAAGTGGAACAATAAATTCAAAAACTTCATTGGATTGTATATTTGTGATCCCTGCAAGCGTCAAGTAAACAGGCAATCTAATATTATATCACAACCTCAAGTTTCGAGAAATAGTGCAGTTGAAAGTAATTCTCCGATTCTGGAGACAGACAGGGATCAGGAAGAACAAGATGACCTCGATAAAGATCCTCATAGCGATGATAAGGTAATTAAAACATTGTATAACGAAATTTTCATTATATATGAAACAATAGTATATTACGATATAAGGCCTCGGCTTCGCCTCGGACATTTGCCTCGCACGCAAGGATATCCAACCTTCTGGGCGTGTGTCGTATACTATTTTTCTTGATCCTTCCCTGAAAGTACGTTCAATATTTATTAAATTATTATCATAATCGCTGCCAAATGACGTTCCTACTATATGTGTATACCTATAGCTATGATTTTTGTTTCTGGTAGGGCACTCGGCGCACCGCCTGTCGGACAGTGTGTGATACGAGATAAAGTAAAAAGTAAAAAAAAACATTATTTAATTTTTTATTTTTAAAGTGCCTCCTGTCAAAAAGTCACGAGCCGGATAATTAGCAGAACAGAAATTTTGTAGTCACCATTCTATGGATGAAAAATGGATTAAAGATTTAGGGCTGGCTATCATTAATGAAGTTTCTCGTTCAGGTAAAATTAGTCTTTTAACTACGGTACCGTTGTCTTGGAGCATCCGACAAATGAGAAAAGAATTTAATGTATCCCGACGAATTGCTTCACGAGCAAAACAGTTACACGCAACTTCAGGGTACGGCGCTCGTCCTGAAGTGAGAAGTTGGCGTAAGCGCTTAAATGATACGACTATTGGAAAAAT
>NW_019379512.1:675581-693400 GCF_000648655.2 Copidosoma floridanum | reverse complement strand
AGGAGAAAAAAATTATTTTGTAAAATATGGGGTAAAATTTATATTGTTAATAATTGTTGAAAAAAAAAAATTTCGAAAAAAAGAAAAAATACGGGTATTTTATTTTCAAAAGTACTATCGAGTCACGTAAATTATTTTTTAATACCTTCATCATCGATTTTTAGGTGGCCCGCTTTAAGAATTTTGTCTTAATTACACTATTGTCTAAACACACACTTTAAAGATAAAAGCGGTTGGGTACTTTCTTTAATTTCAAGCTTTGAATTACAATTCACTGTTGTTCACTGATTGTTAAATACGTAAAAAAAAAATTTTAATATATTTGGGTGATGAAATCATAAAAAAAAAAAAGCATTAAACATGTTTTTTATTAATCTATAGGTAGAATCCTTTTCCAATGTATTGTATAAATATTCTAAGGGTAATATTATTAGAGATTTCAAATTCAATATAATATTCGTAAGTCTCAGTAAATAGTTGAACCTTGCCTAGCTCCTTTATAATATGGTTAACAGAATGTACACGCTACCGACAGGGAATTTATAAGCATGGTGCTCCAAAAATTGACATGTGTTAGTTCATACTTTAGAGTAGAAGGTTTCCAATACTTTTACAGATTTGAAACGAACATCAACGGCTTCAACCGGGCGATTGAATTCATGTTTTTTCTCCACTTATCGCGTATGCAACTGTTACCTTATCTAAACTTTTCACACACTACAATTTGGGGTTAAACTTTGACCTTGTACACTGCTAACTTATCTTGCATAGCTTAAACTTTAATTTCCATTTGCGATTCATCCTGGAAATGGTTCGTGTTAATACTATAGCTACAATGTTTCTAATGTAGATAACTTTTAATATTTTTTAAGTATTTAATATAAATTGAATACTAGTCCAGCTAGCTTACTGAGTTTTGGATAATGGTATACACTGAGAAAATATCGGTGCTGCAACTACCCCCGTACGTGTATAAACAACACGGAATGCTCATGCAACCACAGCCTCGATCTTCCGTGTAGTAGATGCACGGGTCCGATGATGTAGAAGCACCGTGCGAGGTAAGAATAGTGCCACCTGTGTGAGGCAGCTGTTACTAACGTTTAACTTCGGGGCTCGCGTGCACTTACTGTACGGATTGGGTATTCTAGCAGCTCCGATTGTGGGGTGTAACAGTCACACCGCATATCGCGCTATGGCTACCTCGATATTTTCTTAAAATAGAAACTTACTTTGTTTGGAGTAAAATATCATTTAGGAATTGAAATTTATATTTATTCAGTTTTCTTAACTAGAAGTTCACCGAGTAGTAGGGTATGCTACTACAACTTTACCTTTACCACATATTTTGAGTACTTAGTTAATTAGCTTATTTTTATAGAATTACTGACATTTTATCTGCCCTATAGAAGTTTTTGTAATACTATATCGTATCCATTTTTCAACAAATTCACTCAATTATTTTGAAAGTTTTGTATTTTTGCTTTTAAAGAAACGATATGTGTTGAGTTATTGCGTGAAATGTATTCAAGTCTATTAACAGTAATGCGTCAATACATGACAGCTTACCTTTACTCGCAGAATAAAACTATAAGTTATTTCTTCGATTGTTGGTTTCCAATTGGTTCTGGCAACGTTACCTCTATTTCAAGTAAAAGTAGTCAGTAGCTTTGGTAACAAAAATAATGCTACCACTTGTTTATGTTTTGTGAATGAGGATAAAATACACTTCATTTTTTAATCTTTTCTATAATGAAATGCTATGATCTCAAACACAATAGCAAATATGCAAAGTATTAAGTAGTAAGTACCAGTCTTATCAATCGTAGGATTTTCTGTAAAAATCTCTAATACCGAGCTATTTTATTTAGCAGTAAGTAGCAGTCTTATCAATCGTTGAATCTTCTGTAAAAAGTTTTAATACTAAGGTATTTTATTTATTCTTTCCGACATCAATGATTTTATGATATTTAAGTTATTTTACTCTCATTACTACCCTTACCAATGAGTTGTTAAGAAAAAGGTAACGTGCTCCACAATTTAGAGTCGAAGCAGATTGCATGATTTAAGTAAACAGCACTTAAGACTGTACCACATAACGTGAATAACACAAGAATTACTATTTACCAGTTTGCATATGTGCCACTGGATCACTCTGTGTCTATAGATGTAAGCGAAGTATTTAACTCAGCAGTTTCGTTGATCAAAACTAAAAAATGAGATGAACGTAAGTGTCTCTCAAGGTCATGGCGAATAAAAATGTGCCACTGTGAATAGGCGAAATTATTATCTCATTGACAATCATCAACTGCTTTGTTTGTACTTTCCCTTTTTTCCGATTTCATTTCCTACGTCCCTGGCATTCTCTCGTTTATATCTTACATGCAAGGCTCCTAAAGCACTTATTGGTCCACTAAAAACTCTTAAAGGAGTTCTATCGGTAAACGAGTTAACAATAAGAATTAGATAAAAGTTTGTTTACAAATGAACAAAGTCATAACACTTACAATATCAAAATTTGAAGGCACGAGGGTTCGTAGAAGCCGAGTAATTAATATTCATATTTAGCGAATTTTAATCTGTAGGCTTATGGGCTGTCGTCTTTTTAAGCGCTTCTATTACATTTACCTCACTTATTAACAATTTACTTTGAATGAAAAGTTTATCAATGGTAAAAAAATATCTAATGATATTTTATTTTATTGAACATCTCGAGGGTACTAGCGAGATAAAAAATTAATTAATAATCAAGGTAAAAGCTACAAAAGGTTATGTTGTCACAGGAGAGCGAGAATGACAGACGACATACCAAACTATAGGGAGTGTCACATAGACTATAGTGAGAGATTAAACCTCCTTAAGCTTACAGAGTACCAAAAAAGTCCAATCATTGTGAAAAAACTTCCAACAAACTTTTTGCGATATAAATTACCTTGTCACGATCAATACTAAGAAAACATTAGGTATTTAGACGTATATTTAAAAATGATACTGGATTGAATAAAAGTAACAGTAACAACGTCAAGAGGCACCGTAACTTCTGTTTTAATTACGTCCAAATATTTTCACATTGTTCTTTCTAAAGACAAAAAAATTTTAATGACGAATAACTGACAAGAAAGTCAAGATATTGATTACAAAACAAATATTTATCACCAACAGCTACAGTAATTTTAAATCAATAACATTTAATGCAGTTGCGACATAAGTACTTTTACTATGTTTTTTTTCATAAAGAGAGAACAATTTCTTCTTGCTTTTATGATCCAGTTGTATGAATCTCAAGTCAAGTACCATCTCTTGAAGCATGAAAAGTGTACACATCTAAATAACAATGGAAAGTAAGTAAATGATAGAGAGAGAGAGAGAGAGAGAGAGAGAGAGAGAGCTCTCTATAAACTAAAAGTAAATATTTACTTGTTACTTGTAGCTCGGCTTCAGCTGATTTCCCGAATGTTTACCACAAAATAAGCACAAGCTAGTATACCAAAATAAATGTAAACTCATTTTTGAGAAAAAACGTTTCTGTGCAAGTTTTCCTGTATTATGTTAATTTAATAACATTTCAGAGAAGTCTGCCTTTTTAAATGATGAATTCCTTAAAATTTTTATGTGTAAACTTAGCTTACGTTATGAAAAAAAAGCAATTGTAAAAGAGAAGTGGACTCAAGTAAAAGGGTTTCTTCAGAAATCTCTGATTAATTGGGTCAGCATGCATGTTAGACTTTTTTAATATCGTTGGCATAGTAATAACATTATATTTTATAAATTAAACTTAAAAACTTAACAGACTTGTGTTTTATGAAACTTTGTAGACATTTTCTAGATTAAGCAGACAATAAATTTAATGTATCTAATTAGACATGCATGTGCAACATGTAAACTTATCTGTCTGCACAGTAGTTAATTATCTTTAACATAACTGTTGTATTTAATATAAAAAAATGTTGTTCCTCAAGAACTAACAGTGATTGTACTGCAGTGCAATGTTGTTGAACATCTGTTTATTAACTACCATATAAATATGAAGAGGTACCAAATGCAATACAATAAAACAACAATTTTTGCGCATAAAATTTTTAAGTCTTCACTTCGAGTTCCAATCTTGACTTTTTGTTCGTAAATCGCCGGATTTCTTATATTAACGTTAAAGAGATTTTTGAGCATCACTTAATTTTACTCTTTAGTTGGTGCCCGCATCTATAAATATCTTCTAAGAATCATCCGATGGAAAATCTGCTCTAGAAAAATAGCAATTTCGCACTCAACTGTAAGTCTTAATCTTTTGGGATTCACAATCGTCTGTGCAATCATTTTTTCTGCAACATAGAAGAACAAATTATTTACGTTTTTTTATGTATACATAAAACAACTCTCATCTTTTTCTGCTCTTTTTCTCACAAGTTGAGCTCATATCAACATCCAACAAACCTTTCGTAAATGCACTTGATCTATCCGAACAGTTCAAAATACAGGATCTTCACTTTTTTTTTCTTTTTTTTTTTTTTTTTTCATGGTGAATTGTGAGACAAACCATAAAATACTTTATAAAACCAAAACATTTTATACGTCACTGATTTTGGTGATACGAGCACTGCGTGCTTCTTCATCAAAACCTCTTGGGATAGCATCTTCACATAATTGTGGGTGACTTCTTTGTTTATCATCATATAAGAAAGATTCAGGAGAAAAGTGATTACAACAGACATAGTATTTTAAAATGAATCCGAGTTTTTTCATTGAAAATCAATTTTTCGAAGTTATGAAAAGTTACAAGTACACTTTTACAAATACCCTTAACCCTTAAGATAATAATAACTATGATAAACGATAGTTACCGAGACATCAGTATTCATATTTTATCGGTACTATTCAACTGCCGAAAAAATGTTAAGTACTTCAATTAAATGTTTTTAATAAAAGTTAAAATACCAACAAAAATTTCCAATACTACTTTCAATCAGTAGACTCCTACTTTGTATACTTATATATTGTTTGTTTTTACTACATGACCTCCCTTTGCTATTTACTATCTGTTCTTGTCTACAAATAACTAGCCAATGAACACTGGTTGAAGAGACGAAGTTAGTCACTCAGCTGCATTCTCCGTCTTATCTGTGGACATTCTCGCTTTAGCGTAACATAGGCATTCGCACTCTGTATTCTAATATCTCTATGATTATTTTGAATGGACAACAAAAAACTCCATGCGATACGAGAGAAACAAGAGAAAATTGCAAAGATTTGATTCCGTAGTAGCTCATTCTCATTGCTTTAATCAAACAACGGTAAAATTTCCTATAACAACAGTCGAGGTGAAATTTCTTATAATGCAGAATGCTATTATCAGTGACCAAATAAATAACACAATTTTAAAAGTGCGGTCCGAGCAAATTATTTTTGGATTTGTTGACTATAAAGCGTTCATCAGCCAGTGAAAACTAAACCTTTTCAATTTTCAACATTTTTCCGATAAGTTATCTATCTTTATACATTGATGATGTAAATAAATTTATTTCGCATGCTTTTAAATATCATTTTTATGCACAAGAAGATACTTTACCACAAGGATATTGGGTAATAATTATGATTTGTATAAACTATTTTTTGGCTTAATTTTTCACTTTTTTAAATCTTATGTCTGATTCATCGGCATACTATGCCGCACACTAAAGTTTCGTGCATCCATGTAGGGTACAGAGAGACGTCAGTTTTAATCAAGTTCTTGTAACTATGAGTAAATGTGTTAAATGTGTGGAGTATGATGACGTCTTGGAAATTGATCCTACTCATCAGATTTTAGTGCACAACCGATGTGACTTCGAAGGATAAATAGACTAGTCAGGAGTTATAGAATAATTCTACCAAACAAATGAAGTTATTGATAAGAACGAATGTTTTCTTATTGCATATTGTAAGTATATCTAATCCTTCGAGCAACTTAAGGCTTGAGAGCTTCCTGCTTAAGTAGACTTCTGCAGTAGTCCAAGCGGAAGAAACGTCTCAGAAGAAGTTGACGCTCATGATCAGAAGACATGGGATGTATTAATCGTAAAAACTGATGTACTCAATTTAGCAGACATGTAAAAGAAGTTTCAAGATAGTTGTGTTAAAGTTAACAAATTAGAACCTGCTTACTATCTCCAGACTTCACATGACATGCTGTATTAAGGTATATTGGTATCATGTTAGAGTGATAGACAGAAATTCAAAAGCTACTGTTTATCGAATCAGGTAGAAATAGCCATTGTACCAATCGAGATGCTAAGGTTAACATTATGTGCATGGGTGATAAGAACGTTAAATATTAGTATTTTTTCGACTATTACGTTAATCTAAATAGGTGAAAAATATGCAAAACGTTGCCTGTATGCAATTTTTGTTAGGTCGAGAACTATGACTCTACCGTTCCCAACAATCATTCCAAAGGCTACATTCTCAAAATTCATCTTAAATATTTAATAGAGATACACGGCTTACACAAAAACTTATTCATAGAAATAGAACATCAACCAGCTTCTGGCTTTCAAAAAAAAAAATTGTTAATGATTCTAAATAATACAGAGCGATACACGATACATGAAGATTTGAGCAGGCTCTAAGGCTGGACTTATGCCTTAAGAAGATGCATTAAATGTTTTCATTCCAACGAAAAATCTATTTATAGTCATACACTAACTTGAACAATTTAAAGAGTAATAATAAATTGGATTTTTTTAATTAAAATGTTTAGTAATGCAGAGTATGGTAATACCATGCAAAACGAATGAAAGCGAGTCAATGTTAACTTTAAAAGGAGTTAGAGAACTAATAAGGTGCTAAAGCTTATCTTCCCTCGACTGAATTTTCACAGCCTTTCCAGTTCCACTGCTAGTCTAGTGGTAAGTTAGCTAACATGTACTGTTTGATTATTAAGTGCTGATGTTAATGCACTTCTGAGGTGTCAAATTAGGTAGGTGTGAGCATGCAAAACTAATTAATAAGAAAATGAATATCACAATAGTTGACTTTAATTACAACTAACATATTAAAAATATCAAAAGTCTTAATCAAATAAACAATATTTACTCTGAGTTTTCAACAAAATAATAATATTAGGAATAGTCTTTAAACATGTATAGAGCAGTTAAATATTCTGAACTTGAAGTGAATAACACTGAGTGCATGAAAAATAACAATATAGTAACAAAAAGTCAACTGTCACTGAGTAACACTATTGAGTTTATAAGCACTGAGTATACCTATACTCGCTTGAGCAGATATTATAGTGAAAGTGTCTGTGCGCACTTAGTTGTATGTGTGTATGTAACTGTAGAAAATGTATTTGTGTGAAAGAATTTGAACTAAGTAAAAGTTTCACTGAATTTTAACTTCATGAACAATACAACACTTGATTGCAACACTGTTGCAACAAAGGCACAAATGAAATATAAATGGTTGCATTGAGCCTTATCCACTATATTATGAGTCCTTCTATTATTGATAGGTTATATTAACCTCACAACACGTGTGTTACATGAACCGTTTTTGTATGAAACTTACTCTATGAGCATATCAACTTGAACAGTATGTTATTGATACTGATATGATATGTATGATTAGTAATTTAATATACTGAGTTTTTACGAGAAAAAAACAGTGTATAATAATAACTGAAATGAGTTAAAATATTAACTGCTTGATGGCTAGCTAAAAACAGGCTTGAGAATAACTTGCTGAGAGCCAGTTACCTACCAAAACTTTAAGTACACATAACGGTATGTGATGAAAAAATACGTGAACAGCAAAAACAGATCAATCATATATGCCAGTGTGACAGAAAAGTGCAGACTACGAGGAAACAATAAAGGTTAGTCATGGTTGTAAATCGTGAGCCGTGCAGTGCTGCCATCACATTTAATGCAGAAAAGTGTGCGTAATTTGAATAAACACTGCTGCTTCAAGATTCTGAACGTATACCGTAGTCATCATTATATACACAAACACTAGCAGTTTCATATATTAGGTTAATGATGTGGATATGTGCCAGATGATGCAAAGGAGTAGTCATAAGTTTGACGCATCCAACTATTCCCTCGAACCACCGGGACAGTAAATTTTGTGCCAAAAAAATTTTACTTTTATATGTATATATATATGTTCTGTGATTTTGTGCAAAATAACAATAGGCATAACTAACAATTAAACTCTGCCTAATAATTTTGCATATTTTTCTTATTATGGAGACGTTTCACTAGCGTAAACTTCTGTCTTGTATGATGCGTAATGCCAAAGATCATACCCCAATCATTTTATTCTCTACATCACGCTAACCATCAAAAGCTTCTCTTAGCTTTCCTTAACTTCTTCTGAGAAGTTCTCCTGGCTAAAGTAGCTGTAAAAGCTTACTTTAACAGAAAGATTTTATGGCATACTGAAAGAATGAAGTACGTTTGCATGTAAAAACTAGAAGGGTGTTGGATTTTTGGATTATGATTTTCATAAATATATACCACTCATATATGGACGCACCTTTCAAACGTGGATGAAGTATTTAATATATAAAAGCTCGTACAGAAGTTATCCTTGTATTTAAGCATCTTATGACATAAGCATATTTTGACTATGCGCGATATGTAAATTGATACTTACTATTAAAAGCCTCAATTTTTTTTTGTAGATTGTAATGATGTTATAGTGTGCATATTGCATTAAAGAGCTTATGATAGTTAGCATTATGAAGATAATAAATTTATCCTCGTCACCCGAATTTCTGATTCTAAGATGGTTAAGATTCATGCCACTAGTTATATTGTTTTTCTGTCTAAGGATCGATTCTAACTGTCGGCTGATTTTTTTTTCTCTTTCTTTTTTACGTGATTCATCATTCTGGTTCAATTTGTTTTTGTTTATGTTTTATTTAAATTTATAAATAATGTTACAGAAAATTTTGCTACAAAAATCTAAACAGTAATGAAAAACAGATCTTATAGATCAAAATTGATTCTTTGATTAGCAGTTGAAGCGTTTTTCTGGCGTACTTTTTTAAATAAAAGTTACTCAGCTAAACTTGATTATTGGTCTAAATTATCATCTACTGTGAATTACTGCATGTTCAAATTTTTATCAGTAAAAACATTCAATAAACACAACAGAAAATATTTTTGTAAAATTTTAATATTGTTTTAAACTCCCAATCAAGTATATAACTTAGTTCTTATTTCGGAGTGGCGTTAGCTCAGTAGTAAGCGTGCTTGTTACTAATACAACGCTATTCTAGGAATCGTGGGTTCGATTCCCGGTGAATGCAGATTTTTTCAAAAACTGTTTTTATCGGGAAAAGTTCCTATGTAACCCCGGCTGTTTTGGGGTGGGTTTTTCTGTGGTATTTTCTTTCAGAGTAATTCCAGGGTTTTTTTCTTGCCTTACAGGTCTTCAGACCTGATTTAACGCGAAATAGTGTTAAAAGGGAGGGATTAGCGGATCCGATGCGCCAGGCAGGGATCACGGCCTTTACCGGCGAGAAATGGTCCCTGAAACATGGGGCTTCTCCGGGGATACTAATTAGCCTGAATCTGATGCTTCGCCAGAGAGCGCTGGCTTAACCGGCGAGGAGTAAACGTCCTAAAATATGGAGTCCTCTCCGGGTAAAGGCTACACAGAGGCGAGTGGACCCGATACACCGTTGGTGCAGATAGGGTCAGCTTAACTAGCACGATGTTTCACTAAAGATACTCCGCACTGTGCCCATAGATTAGGTATAACATCAGTAAAAGAGGTTGAAAAATGGGTGCGGCAATACACAACCACACATAGGTGGTAAGAGGGTAGCCCCAGCGACTTAGCCAAAGAGCTATCGTGGTAACGCTGTAATTGAGAAAAAAAATTGTAGTTCTTATTTGAGACTGCCAAAAATATAGCAAAACAGCATTTCGATCAATAATTGAATGAAATCAGTTGGCAAGTTTCTAAGGCATAAGAATTTTTTTTAAATATCGTATTGATTTGTTAATAAAAAAAAAAAAAAAAAAAAAAAATCATGTGTCACGCATGGAGTTGAAGCTCAGCTTTAAGAACTTAGTCAGCTGCGGAAATACCTTAGAAAGTACACTTTATCTAGACATTATAGAGAAAAATTAAAAACTTTGTTAATGTAAGAAAAAATAGCGAAAAAGCAGCAAACGAAAGTAGCAAATACGTCTACGGCGTCGAGAGTGAAAAACGACAAAAAAAAAATCCTTATAATTCCCTAAATCTGACCCCATAAAAAAAGAGAGAGGAGAAGTACGAGGGAAACATAGTATAAAAAATGTATGGATGAAAAATACTAGAAAATTGTACGACACAAGTAAAACTTAAATGTAGAATACACCACCATAAAATGATTTTTTTTATTCACACCTCCAAGCTTGTCTGGACCAAAAAATACAAGTGAAATGTAAGGCAGCCGATCGTCAAACTATCTGACTTTACAGTGTTCTCAAATACGTTACATGACTCTGTAGGCAAGATGGGGCGCATTATATTATAACTGACTACTAACAAACTCGATAGGNAAAAAAAAAAAAACACAGCGGACAGTTGGAATTGATCCTTAGATAGCTAAACAGTACGACCAGTGGCCTAATCCTTAACCACCTTAGCTATCGGAAATTCTGGTGAGGAGGATGTTGAAGTTACATATGTTCATTGATAACCTCCCGAGCTCGCCCTACAGTTCGTACAGTGCGTGGTCTACTGGTATATGTTTTAGTATTGGTTTCCGACAACTTACCGGCAACTTTATCGTATCTTATGATATCGTATGCCATGTTTAAATTGTCAAAAAGCTGTCAGAAAACGATATCCTGAAACCCTTCCCTCTACATGTCTATGGATTTGGTATGCAGCGCCAGCCCTAGCCATTTATGAGGTTAGAGCGAGATTGCATTTAAGCGCCATTTGTTCATATATACTAATATATATATATAAATTTTATTAAGCTAGTAGTTGAAGGACTTTTTTGGAAAATTAAAACTTTCATTAAATTTGGTTGCATTTGATTAACTTTATTTATAATTATATATTCTTCTGTAATAAAATCAACAATTTTAAAATTTTAGTACACTCAAGTAACCATTTTTTATAAAAACAAAACGATTGCGATGAAGTTCATGTTGACGCCTCCACTAATCAAGGTAGTGAGTGAGACGGAGCAACGTGTTCTGTGGTATGATAATGAAGGATTTGGAATTCGAATTCTTGATAGAGTAAAACACAAATAATATATATATATAATAACTGACTGGGAGATTTATTAGTTTACCAACAAAAGACTGTGATTATATCACGCAGTGCTTGGCCGCTTACAAAAAAACCGCTCGATAATTAAGTGAAGTTTAAAAACAGACAATAACTACCTGCGCTCGACACCATTTCAACCTTACTGGTAAATTGACGCTTTTGTCAACGACGAGGCCCTTGGAATGCCCAGGGCACCGCCAGCGGCCATGAGGTTGATTGTTACGTCGTTTCAAATCAAGAAGCACAGGTTTGGTATGTTGAGGGTGGCTTGTCGACAATCTACTCCGCTGACTGCCACGCGCGCCTCTTTGTTCGCTTTATAAGTAAGCTTGGCTCCTTCAACTATTGTCTGAGCTAGCTCTAGCTCTACTAAGCCCTGCGATCGATACGCTTTCCACCTCACGCACTCTCCGAAGCACCCAAAACGCTACACACACTCTCTCACGCATCGACTCTACAAGCTAGCCCCGCAACAACAGTTTCTCTTTCACACGTTCCAATCATTCTGTGACACAACAAAGATACCACACACATACACACACGAACAGTTCACCTTACTTGCTTTGGCACTTCCAAATTTTTTAATCATATCATCATTTGATATACTGATCGAGCAGTATTATTTTCGATTAACAAAATTGCCAGATTTGATAAATTTTCTTGATCTAGTGTTGATGTGAGGTAAGTTTTAATTAATTTTAATTTACTAAAACTTAGCTCACCTTTCGCAACAGTAATAAGAATTGTTAGAAGTATTCGGAGAGCAGTCCAAGTATTTAAAAAAACATGACACCAATCATTTTGTTTAAGGATAGTGAGAACATTTTTTGGTTGGCCTGGGTCCGCATCCAAAAAGTTCGTAAACGTCCGAATTTCTTGTGCTAAGTCTAGTTTAAAAATATCACCGTGTGAATTATGTGTCAAAACATTTTGTAAATTTAAACATGATTTTTCTAAATCGGATTTGTCTGTTTGGCGCTTTAAAGCAAATAAATAAGACCAAGTTGCATTAAAAGTTAACAGTTGTTTGAATCATATTTCCATTGAATGAAGAATTGTATCTATTAAAGAATAAAATATTATGCAGTCGTATTTTTCTCTGCATCTATAATAGGTTTATTTCAAGACTTGTAATAAAACGTTTTTTTTTAATCGGATTCGTGTATGTTCAAATGCTAAAAAATATTCAGCTTTTATTGCGACTTCTTGTGCTTGTTGTTGGGGTTACAGCTGATACATATCTATCATCCCTGTATTTTTTCACATATTCTCAGCATTTTTGCAATAAATTGGTTGCATTTAGCAAACCGACTGACTCAGATTACATTAACTTACTAACAATACCGATTTGGTACAATAACTCACCAGATAACAATCAACAAAAATTCTTACTGATCCATTTACTCAGCTAATGATTTGGCCACTATACCTGCTTTAGAGTCCGTCCATTTCTCGTAAGCTTTTAGTATTTGTTATGTGTGAAATTTGTGAGACCCTTACCAGTCAAGTTCGATATTTGTAGATAAGTAACAAAACATTCAGTAACACAATTTTCATTGATATCAAAAAATCTGAGTGGAGCGCTCAACTATTCAATGTGGCTGATATCGGATGTACAATCCAAAATGATTGAGGAATATTTTAATCTCTTAATTTTCGTAATTATAACATCTCTTACTTCATTTGCTTATCGATCAATGAGCTCATTTTGAATATTTTTGCCAAAGTAATAGTTTTTAGTTTCATGATAAGGAATACTGCGCAAATGTTTCATTATAACTGGATCAAACTTACCTAGAAGTTGAACAAAACCTGAAAAATGTCTATTGTGTGGAGAGTTAATAGTGTCAAAACGCCCTCTAAAGGCCAAATTATTTTCTGCTAAATACAATGTGATTTTTATCATTCATTCGAGTAGTGCTTTCAATCATTCGTTCGAGTAGTGCTTTTCATCATTTGTTTGAGTAGTGCTTTCCACTTTCGTTTTTCTTCATCTATTTGAATCATGAAATACTGATTTACTACCTCTTGAGTAAATTTAATCTCTTGGTAGCTTCTAAGTACAAACATGTTGTTGACTGATGATCTTTAGAAGTCTTAAGGCTGGTGAAATATGGGCCCAATCATCCTAACCCTTGTTTACTTAATTGGATATAGAATTATGGTGGAATAAATAACAAAATAAGCAAAATACTTCTAACAAAGATTTTGAATAAATAAGCCATTTTCTAGCATATTTTTCTCCATTTGGCATTTTTCTTTGGAAATTTTCTATTTAAAAAATGGCGACCCTTTACATTGCGTGGATAGTTTTTATCTTTTTCTAGTTTGCCATTATTAATTTTTAGCAATAATACCTCATCAATCACCTTGCTTTGCAAAGGGCTTGGCCATTTTACTATGACATCTGAAATCTTGATTGATAAATCTGACTGGGGATCAAGCTGGAAAGTTTCTTCAGGTTTCCAACTGGGTCCTGTTGCTGTGAATTTGCATGAATTATTAATGTGATAGTGTAAGAACGTGACATTGTGTTAAAATTTAAAAGTTTGTTTAACCAGTCACAGGTAAAGCACGATCAGATTCAGCAATTATGGGGTCTGTGGTCAAAACATTTTGGACGGTTGATATTGAACAATTGTTGGCAACAACGGTCTGGCTTTCGTCTCCGATTTTAACGAATATTGCCAGTTGTTTAGCACATTTTTTTTCTTGCGCTTCTTTTTTTTTTTAATTTTGAAATCCAGACAACTTTTTATTTATTTGCAACATTTCAGTACCTTTAATAAAATAAGTATAACCTAATTACATTTTTAATAGAAGGAAAATAATGCAGGCAATATATACAATGTATTTATTAACACTATCTATTCATGGCTCATAAAATTTCTTTTTCACCAAGAATGAATGATTTCATTGACACTTACTGGTATACAAATATTGCTGCAAGTAACTTTGTAAATAAAACAGAATTGCATCAGTGCCGTTGTACATCACAAAAAGTTGACATCTGTAACTCTGTATGGCTTAACCTATTTTGATGCGCAAAAATTTTCTGCTACAATAGGTCTTCTCCATGTACTACATTTAGGCCGCTGCTATATAAGTGCATTCAATTGCATTAGCGTTGCGTTGACGGTGGTGTTGTGTGAATAAGTGCAGCCCACTTATCCAAACAAAGACAAGTAATAAACGTAAAAGGTCTTTTCATGTGTTTGGATTAGCGATTCGGTATTTCTTGGTTGGCTGCACTCATTAACCCAACCATTACACTACACTGGAACAATCTGATTCCGAATGCTCATTTTAAAACCGGCTGGAGCTGTATTCCGTATCTGCTGCACAAAAAATGTAGAAAAACTTATTCCTATCTGAAAGGTACCTTATGGCGTTTTTAAGATGATTATATATCTATCCAGATTTTTAAGTATGAGGAATAAAAGTAACACAATACCACCCGTCGACTAAGGCTCTACCCAAGTAAGTAATAAAGCGCAAATTTGCACATTTTCATCAAAAATCCAGTAAAAGTAGAAAATGGCTGTACGTAGGCGCAACCAATAAATTTTTCAATTGACTAATTGACTTTTCCGTTTATTTGATGAATTCTTCACTTCAATAGTATCCCGCCGCGTTTGTTTCACTTCTGCGTGCAAGAGATTCAGATTTAATTTTGATCTCTTGACTAATTGCTGTCAACCTCACTAGATATCGTATGAATCTTTTTTCTTTAATTGTAAATCTGACCATTTTTTCTTTTTATTGAGATCGTAAAAAAATTTCATTCTTCGTTCAAAGCATCATTTTGATGCCCTTTGCCAACCTGGCGCCTAGAGCGATCGCTCCTCTTGCTCTACTCTAGAGCCTGCACTGTTGGTATGTATGCATACATGAGCGTGTATGTTTGTGTGAAGGTGTCAGTATTTTCTATGTATAGAGGCATTGTATATACGTATTCGTTGATGCATACACGTACGTGCGTGTGTGTATTAGATGTTGTTTGTCTGTATGGAGGCATGTGTATTCATGTATGTGTGTAATTATGTGTAGGTGTGAAATTAAAAGTATTTTGTTACGTAAAACTAATGTCTCTTAATGAAATTAAATGAATTAATGAAATTAAATGAAATTTATTAGAACGAAGTTCTTTATGTCGCGTACTGGGGAACTGGAATTTTAAAAACAACAGATTTCCATGAAACGGAAGTCACTTACCGAAAGTCTCTTCCTCCTAATTAATTGTATTCCCCCCCCTTACCCCGTCGCCCTCACCATCAGTCACCTAAACACTTCCCCTAACCCTACCCTATATCTTCCAACCGTGCTGCGCGACTCTCCTGCATACCTTGGCCCAGCCTCCCCCTTCACACTCCCCAGCAATCATTTTCCAAACGAATTTTAATTGAACTTTAAAGTTTTTTCTTCTACAATATAAAAAAAAAAAAAAAAAAAAAAAAAAAAACACTTTCGAATAAAAAGATTTTAACTCTCGACCTCCCGCATACAAGTCGAGTACCTTACTCATTCTGCTACGACAACTGCCGACTATACAGTTTCGGTTTCTTGTACTTATCGTGTGGTTCGTAACTTATTTCTCATTTTCATATGCATTCACTGATAATACATTCAATTAATGATGAATTATTTATTTGATCATTATTTAAAACGAAGTTCTTAATGTCGCGTGCTTGGGGGGCTGAAGTTTTAAAAACGACAGATTTCCATAGAACAAAAGTCGCTTACTAAAAGTCTCTTCCTCCTAAAAAAAAATTTTTTTTCTAAATAATAAATATAAAAAAACAAAAAATTTGATTGGCATTAATATGGTTATGTAGATTAAATCGAATAAGGCGCGTTATTACGCATTACATATTAGTATTTTATGCATTTTATGCGTAAAATACCAACCGATTTTTTCAAAACCTTATGTTTTTTTGGCATTCAAATAATGCTAATAATTACCGTTATAAATAAATTATTCAATTGATAAATAAATTATTAAAATACACATGTACACTAGAGTTGCAGAACGTATCAATGGTTTTTAAGGGCGCTTATTTCGAATTCGACAAAAAAATTATGTTACAATGTCACATAGTTATATTAATATAGTAATTTATNATTTCAATAATTATTTTTTGTAGCGTTTATTCATAAAGTTCTTGCACTTTTTGATTCTGCTACAAAGTATTTCATACATGATTATTTCTCTGTAAGTATCGAGTTTGAAAAGTCTTTGTTTGCGAACCGAGAGGTTTGCGGCCCAAGCCGAAGGCGAGGTCCGTAACGAGGTTCGTAAAGAAGACTTTTCGAACGAGTATCGGAAAACTGCTTTTTTGCCCCAGGAAATACCAGCCTCCCAAAACCACCCGAGGGCGAAAAAATGTCATTTTCCTACCTCGGGCGTTTTTGACAGGCTGGTGTGCCCTCGGTAGGAAAAATAACATTCGCCATTTAAGTGCCATCGCTCCGTGGCTACCTTACGTCCCTCGGGTTTTGCTTCGCAGGTCTCTTAGGCCTCAAAATAGCCCCGGAAACGATGGCACTTATCCGACGAAAACTACTATTTTCGCCCTCGGGTGGTTTTAGGAGGCTGGTACTTCCTCGGGCGAAAAAGTAGTTTTCCGGAACTCGTTCGAAAAGTCTCCTACGAACCTCGTTACGTCCCTCGCCTTCGGCTTGGGCGCAAACCTCTCGGTTCGCAAACAGAGACTTTTCAAACTCGTAGGAAAACTACCGTTTCTTACCATGGGCCCAAAGTGCAACTGCCGCTTTGCGTCCTCGGGTCACACTTTGCACCCTTGTAATCACTTTAGGCCTACGAGCAGAAATAGTATATTACGTACGAGTTTGCAAAGGCTTCGATTTACAAACCGAGAGGTTTACGGCACGAGCCGAAGGTGAGGGCCGTAACGACGTTCGTAAACAAGCCTTTTTGAACGAGTTTCGTATACTATTTTTCCGCCTGAGAACCCAAAATCAAGCGGCGCAGGTGCTATTTTGAGGTTACAAGGCGGAAAAGTTTTTTGCGCCCTCTAGGCCCAAAGACCTTCTCTGCCCTAGGGCCCAAAATGATTTACTAGGCGCAAAGTGTGCCCACGGGCGCAAAACTGCCCTTTGCGCCCTCGGTAAGAAAAACATTATATGCAACTCGGGCACCAACCTACAACAAGCATGCCTTTCGGACGCTCATGCTTTTACTTTGTGCCCTAGTGACCTAATGTACCATAAATAATGATACAAAAATAAAACAAAAATTGTATTAATTGTCTATACAATTGAAAAAAAATAAGTGAGAAAAAAAATAATTAAAAAACAATTCATGTACAGAAATTAAATGAAAAAAATTTAAACAAAATGCAATGATAAACAATAAAAAATGAAAATAAAAAGAAACGTATGAAATCAAAACTAAAAAATAAAATCAATCAATATGAAATGATAAGAAAAATGAAATGGAAAATAACATGAAAAATAATTAAAAAATGAAATCAAACAAAGTGAATGAAATCAGAAGAGACATTAAAAAATAAAATGAAATGAAAAAAATGAAAAAG
>NW_019379512.1:647278-667464 GCF_000648655.2 Copidosoma floridanum | reverse complement strand
GTAATAATATGATTAAACCTTTATATCTCCATAACTCAGATAATCAGTAGTCGGCTAGAATGAATATCTCTCTATTACCACCTTCATTAGTGTAATGCAATTGTTTTATCAACTAAGTTTCTTATAATTAATTACAAATCTTAAATAATTGTAAGAAACTTACAATCAATTAAAAGGGGAAGGTATATTTCAGAATGAGCGCACACAAAAATTTAAATTTATATGTAGGCTTTATTCCAGAAATATCTATGTAAGGAATCGCTTTTTAATCTATACAAAACACTAAATATATTTTACTCCACTAGATCTTTTTAAATTATTAAACTTCAAAATTTTAAAATTTGAATTTCCGCTCCTTTATGAAAATGGATATTCATGTGGTCAAACGGCTGAACAGCACAAGATCTCATGTGAGAAAAAATTGAGTTATCTCTTTGTAGATGTCACTTATTTAGGTCTCTGTGGGCTTGTAACCACAGCCTACGATTACTCTCCCCGATTTCTTTCACCCTATACTAGCGTGTGCTATCTATTAGAGAAAGAGTCGACTACTGGGGTGTACACAGATGTATTAAGCACCCAGTAGACCGTAAAAGTATTTACCTTACTGATAGTCAGACTCCGAACATGTTTTTGATTTTGGCTCGTCCGCAAGACCTGCTTAAGCGATAGATTGCTCGGATGTCATATATCGCTCTTGTCCAGGTAACGCCAATCAACAGGTCCTAGCTAGAAAGTTCTTTACTTTTTTAGTGAACGCACTCTAGCGTTCGTTTAGCATACCTTATGTAAGTTACCTGCTCATAGCGTTCAAATTTAAATGTTAATGTGTGAGGTAATGATAAATTGAAAAAAAAAAAATTATAATAAGCAACATTATGATGATTGGGACTGAAAAATGAGAACTAACATTTTTTTACATTTATTAGAGTAAGTTTTTATCAGAAAACTAGAAAAAAAAATTTTTATAAATGACAAACAGACATCAAAACTGNAATAATAAAAATATTAAGTTAAATAAATTTATTAAAAAATGTGTACCCTTTTACTACTGGCTTTTTTATTAATTGGTCTTCTTGTACACAAAAAACTTTCTTATTCTTTATGTTCCACGGTATTCAGATAAGATCCTATAACCTAATCTTCTATCATTCGTTTTTTATATAGCCTTTTTTCTCACGTTTGTGGGTCTAGAGTTTCTATAAATACTTGGTCATTCATCCTGCTGAAAAAAATCTTTTATTCAGAATACTTAGTAATATCTTACTAATATATAAAGCAAAGTCGCTAAAACCGCTGTAATCGCTAACCGCGAAAACTACTCAACTGATCTTGCTGAAATTTTGCATATTGATTCTTGATACTTCCTAGGTGGTTTTCGTATAGTTTTTTTCTTAAAAAATTTAATAATAATAGAAATAAACAACCTCAAGATTTTGCTAAAATAAGCTAGCTTTGCGCTTTACTTCAGTAGGATCCGCTTGCTGGCTTCGAGGTGAAATTAAAGCCAACCGCAATCAAAGATAGTGAACAATAGTTATAAGATGCCCCATCGAGTTGACCATTATGGTAGTCGATCATCGGCACTACACCAACAATAGAGTAGTCCTTGGTGCAGCTGGGCATTCTGGCTACTGATAACACTCTTCTTTTATTAGCAAGCGAAATAAATCAGGTTTTACCACGAATCGCCAAAATAACCGAGTGCCACGGAAAAATAGGCGTTCAAAATGTCAACGTCTAGGCGTCTCTGGTGGAATTACTAGGAGACGTGTCTAGCCAGAGGACAACGTGCTGCAGCACTTCAGAGCTTCAAGACCCTCCAACCATCCGACCTGGTGCCGTCAGAAAATTTTTTACTTCAATTGTGAGCCAGGGAAGACAACCCTGAAGAGTACGGGCAGCCACAACGGCTTTTTTTTTAGTGGTCGTTCCAACAGCACACCTACAGAGAAGGTATTCTCCACGCCCACTTTCCTGACTAACGATGAACGGTTAGTTATCTGGGGCATGACCCGAAGACGAGATATTCTTTGGTCAGCTTAGTACCACCCTCCTGTACGGTCTGCGCACACGGAGACTTTAAGGGTAAGAGTCAAGCTACCCGCAGCTAGCTCTTCATCATCGAGAATAATAATAAGGGATAACTGGAAGTCTCACCACTGGCCCTTTTCAGGGCCATTATAAGTACTTACGTTCCCTACTTCACCATCAATCTCATTAGTTTTTTCAAGGGCTACCTAAGTTTAAACTACCTTGCCAACAAATACATTTGTACTACCATTTCCGAAAACGATTCGTCGACTAAAAGACTATATAATAACTAAAGACGGCCACTATTAAACCAAGTCAGTCATTTACTGGCAGTCGTCACGAGCGCAGTTGTTCGTCGCAAAGCTGGGAATCTCGACGACCGACAACCCTATATTATCCTCTCGAGTCTAAGCATTCAACCAGAAATCACCGATCCTCTTGAAGGTCTGCGCTGGGAGAATCTAACAGCTATTAAGAAAAAAAAAACTTGAACCAACGGGACAGTCTCCAACAAGCATGCATCACGAACCAATCCCCCCTCCTTAGTGACCAAAACAGCTGAGTCTGCTAAAAAAGAAGGTGTTTTAGACACCAATGTCTTCGACATTATACCAGGTGCCATTGGGAAAGATCTCTACAACTAGCTCCAAAGCTTCGGACTTCGTTATTTTTCTCCTGATCAGTTCAGGGTTTCAACAGCAGGCCAGAGAAGATCGCCCTGAGGTATCCAGGCAGTCACAGTTGCTGTTAACTTCAATCAAGGAAGAGTTTACTTAAAAAGCTTATCGATCTTTTTTAGAGCCATCAAACGTCGATTTACTTTGCCAACAAATATGTTAGAACTTAACAAAGTTGACAAAAAACAGCCTTTGGGGCTCACAAAAGTCTTAACCATACTAAAAGTCGCAAGAGGGTGAATTAAAAGAAAAAAGTTATATGCATCTAATGAATACAATCTCAGGCGTCAAGAAACTGTTGCAGAATATTTGTCGAAATTGTAACAGCAACGTTAAAATTAACTAATAAAGAATCTATTGCGTTAGAGATCAGCTTTTTTATTTAGTACCCTCACAGTAATCTCTTAAATCTTCCATATTTTCAAATAGGTAGAATATGTCTTTGTATTTTTGTGGCGATAAAAAATGTAGAGACAAAATGTTCACTTATAAGTAAATATTTGTAGGGGACTTACTGCTTGGTGCACGAACTGTATTACCTTATACTAGAGACTGGTTGGTAAACGTGGAAGGGGCTCGCGCACACAAGTAAGGTAGTGTAAACTGCTCCGTCTGAGCTTGTATTGGTGTGTTCGACCCCCGCTCCTATTAATTCCCAATTTTCGGGGCTCTTTTGCGATCGCTCCGCTGAGCTCGCGCCGGGTTTAGAGTCGGCTTTCGTGTGCTATCGAAGAAGGTCGGAAAGCTCCTGCGTGGCAGCCAGGCTCTCGTAGCTCAGTTAAAAAGTCGGGCATTGAACACAGAACGAACAAAACTGGATCTTTCCACGCAGACGGCATTTTGTAAACGGTTTCCGTCCCCCGCTGGATCAAGAAAGCTTGTTAATCAAACTCGTCATCGAGCAGTGAATCCTCTCTCCCACTAGAGTGAATTCAGTAAGATCTTTTCAATTGTCCTCTATGTTTGAGGTAGTATTTTGTTATTTGTTATTAAAAGCTTAAACTCCTCGAACAACGCTTTCAATCGTTGTTTTGTGGCAGTTAGTAGTTTATTAATTTCATTCGCATACGCGTCTCAAATTTCTTCGAGACATTCTCTTGGTGATTGTAAGTTATATTTTGACTAATAAACAATTTTGGTTCGTTTAAAATATTGTCGTTGATATTTAGTTTTAATCTCCTTTGTTTAAAAAAAAAAAAACAGGAAAATTATAATTTTCGAAGGAGAAACATTTCCTGATGTGAGTAGAAGATCCTTAAAGGATAAAAAAGGACATAAAAAAAACTGGTGATTTCGATTCCTGACTTGGAAAATTAGAGCCACGAGAAAAAGCCAGATCAACTTTTCAATTATTTACACAAAGTTTCAGGATATTGTTGCTCTGATAATAAAGTTATGAGATAAGAGAAAAAAAAATTTTTTTTTAATATATACTTTTTGGGAATTTTAAATCTTTAACAGCCTTAAAAAATAGCCTTTTTCTTAGATTATACGGGGAAAACTGCAAATTAACGGCCCTTTAGGACCAATGATTATTTCATGGCATAATGAATGCACAGTACTTTTTACCATAATTATTGTATTTTTATTTTTTACAGCTTATTATTTGACCAAATAAACTGAATGGATTTCGAACAACTATGTTTTCAATAAGAAGATTTTTGTTCTGAAAAATGTCAGGAATAGATGTAAAATTCTTAACTGAAAACATTTCACATTACATGTTAACATACAACGGTGTTCCATATAGTAAGTCTCGGGTGTAGACGAGACGGGGGCCGCTAGTAAACTAATATTTAGACTCGTCTATGGATTGAGGGGCAGAGCTAATTAATGACCTTTAATCGTCGAGTAGCCCCAGAAGTCTGGAGGCTCTCAGAAAAATCTTTATTACAATAAAAAAACTATGATCTGTAACATCCTAAGTCTGACCTCCTACTTGTACTTTGTCGTTCGAGCATTTTACTGTCGACTGCATATGTCACGACGTATAGCTTCAAGCCATTAAGTATATGATCATGATCAGATCACCGTAGTGCTAGATCAGCTCCACTAATTATCGGTCGACCGTGTTGAATCATCTGTACATCTGTACTCTGGAAGCTCATTTGAGATTTGTTACCATGGTAGTCAAATGTAAGCGCTAAGACAGTGACACAAAGAAATAGCTGAACGTAGTGCGAGAAATTCATCACAGTGTGAGATTTACTGTGGTCTATGTGCGTGTGAGGGTTGTCACAAACCATAATTTGATTATTCAGTGTATTGTCGAGAGTTTCTATCATACAGACTAAAACCTTATGTTTTTTAGGCATTCAAATAATGCTAATAATTACCGTTATAAATAAATTATTCAATTGATAAATAAATTATTAAAATACACATGTACACTAGAGTTGCAGAACGTATCAATGGTTTTTAAGGGCGCTTATTTCGAATTCGACAAAAAAATTATGTTACAATGTCACATAGTTATATTAATATAGTAATTTATTAAATCAATAATAAATACATTATGTAAGATCATTTATACATGTATAATTCGAGTCACATATCATTTTAATGGTTTTTAAGGGNTTTGGAAGTTCCCTTCACAATCATATTCCGTGGAGATATGCCTACGTTTATGGAGCTCAACAGTGTTCAAATAAAAAAAAAAAAAATTTCTCTCCAGGGAACAGTGATTCTGTATATTTTTAGCTTTAACGACGATGATAACAATGTTTGCCACTTTTATGTGGATGCATTGACATTCGGATAAAACTGAATTATCTGGGAGTCTGAGTCACGTATAGGTTCAAAATTATGTTATTTCAACAGATTATTTTTGGCTACAATTATTGACACTATAACATTTCAAAGAAAAATCAAGCGTACATGAAAAAAAAAAGATTAAAAAAAACAAACCAGGGGGTATAAATAGGTCATGAGACCCACGGTAAGAACGAAGTTCTTTAAACATGACATGAGTACAAAGATACACAATTTCTCAGGTAACAAGGGGGTCGCCAGATCCATAGGAAGAACGAAGCTCTATTAAAATAAGTACTGCATTCATGCAGTTCACTGAAACAAAAACTTAAAAAACGAATAAAAAAAATAAGAAAATTTAGTTCATTACTCACGATAGTTGAACTTCGTGAGTACTGTATTTATGCATGACGTACTCACGGAGTTCAGTTATCGTGAGTACTGAACTAAATTTTCCTATTTTTCTTATTCGTTTTTCAAGTTTTTTTTTCAATAAACTGCATGAATGCAGTACTTATTTTTATAGAGCTTCGTTCTTCCTATGGGTCTGGCGACCCCCTTGTTATCTGAGAAATTGTGTGTCTTTATACTTATCTCATGTCTAAAGAACTTTGTTCTTACCGTGGGTTCCACGACCCATTTATACCCCCTGGTTTGTTTCTTTTAATTTTTTTAAGTCTCTTACTACAACCCTTGTAAATTAAAATGATATCCTCACAACAGATTCTTCTACTATTAGCATTATTAATGTATTTTCTTCTGATAAGCAAACAAAGCCTTTCGGTTCAAAAACAAGTTATATACATAGAATAGCGGTCCCCCGTCTCGGCTACGCCCGAGATTTACTGAATAGAATACCGAAGTGTGTTTACACGTAATTTAAAACGTTTTCAGTTATAAATTGTACATCTATTTCTTACACTTTTCAAAACAAAAAGTTTCTTATTAAGAACAAATTAATTTGGAATTTATGCAATTTATTTTGTCAAATAATAATCTGTAAAAAGTAAAAATAATATAATCATGCAAAGAAGTACCGTGCATTCCTCACGCCATAAAATGACTGCTGGCCCTATAGGGCCGTCGATTTACACTTTTTAACGTTATAATGAATGAAGAAGGCTATTTGTTGAAACAATAATTATTTTAAACGAACAAAAATTATATAATTAAAGAATTGTTTTTTCCAATCGTACAACTTTATTACGAGAGCAGCAAAGTCTTGGAGCTTACATTCTCCATTTTTTATTACCACAATGAATACAAGTACACATTATTTTACCTATTTGTAAATTTGAAAGATTTGAATGATTACGTCAGGGTTGTAATGAAAATCTGATCTTTCACGTAATGGATTCTTTATTTGTCAAACTGGATGCTGCTGTTGCTGCGTCAGTTTCTTGACGCCAAAAATTTTAATTTCTTGAAACATTTACAGTTTTCCTTTTAATTTGGTCTCTTGTAACTATAGGTATAGTTAAAACTTTTGTGAGCCCTAAAGGCTGTTTTTGTCAACTTTGTAAGATTGTAATGTATTTGTTGGCAAGGTCGTCTGAGATTTGATGGCCTTAAAAAGTACCTGTGAGCTAAACTCTTTTTCGACTAACGTTTCCAGCAAACGTGACTGCCTGGATTTTTCAAGGTAATAATCTCTGACCTGCTATTGTAGCACCAGACTAATCGTGAGGAAAACTACAACGTCTGAAGCACTTTTTTTTGGCAGAGCTCAGTCGTTTTGGTGATTGAAGGTGGGGAGATTGGTTCGTGTGGCTTGCCTGTTAGAGACAGTCTTGTTTGCTAAAGTTTATTTTTTCTTCATAGCTGTTGGGTTCTCCCAGCGCAGACCTCGGAGAGCATCGGTGATTCTTGGTTAAATGCTTGGAGTCGAAAGGGTAATCGCAGGTCATTGGTCACTGGGGTTACGACGAACAACTCTGCTCTTGACGTCTGCCAATGAATGACAGAGTTGGTTTATTAGTGGCCGTCCTTATATAGTCTTTTAGTCGATGAATTGTTGCTGAAAATGGTAGTAAACATGTATTTGTTGGCAAGGTAGTTGATCGTTAGGTGGCCCTAAAAAGAACTGATTAGATTGATGGTTAAGTAGAAAATGTAAATACTTATGATGGCCCTGAAAAAGCTTATGATGGCCCTGAAAAAGAGCAGTGGTCATACTTCTTGCCATTTCTTATTATTTTTGATGATGGAGAGCTGGCTGTGTGGGTGGCTTGACTCTTATCCTTGAAGTCTCTACGTACGGAGATCGTGCTAGAAGGAGGTGCACCACTGACCAAACAATATCTCGTCTTCGGGTCATTCCCCGGATAACCAATCGCTCATCGATAGTCGCGAAAGCCAGTCTGGAGAATACCTTTTTTGTGGGTACACGGTTGGGACGACCACTTATAAAAAGGCCGTTGTGGCTGCCCAACTGCTTTAAGGTTGTTTTTTCTGGCTTGCTGTTGTAGCAAAATCTGCTCTGGTAGCAGCACCAGGTCGGTTAGAAGAATGGCTATAATACCCTAAATTGTTAGAGCTGAGTGTTATCTGGCTAGACGTCTTCTGGTATTTTGCTGGAGACGTTAGCGTTCAGAACGTCTCAGTATTTGTGGCTACTCGTCAATCATGATGGATCAGGACAGAGTTTGACGTAAATTGCTCATCCATGAGAACAGTGCCGTCGATAGCCGGAATACCGAGCATCATGACTCCCAGCTTTAGGCTTTACGCGGTGTTGGTGAACGACTGTGTTTTCAATACATTATTCGGATCTATTATAACGACACTTATGCAATTGTATTGAAGGTTGTTTAGATTTTACTGTGACTATATCTAACGGATCCAGCTGAACTAAAGTGCTAAGTTAGCGTATTTTTTTAAAGCTTTGAGCATATTCATTACTTTTGTTATTAATTTTTTAAAGATAAAACTATCCTAATACCATCCAGGAAGTGTCGAGAATCGGTATGCAAAATTCTAGCAAAATCGGTCAAGTAGTTTTTGTGGTTGGCAATTACAACGGTTTTAGTGACTTTGCTGTATATATAAGTAATTTGTTTATTTTAACTAAGTTATATCAACTTTTGACTGATACTTAATGCAAACTTAACATCAAATACATTAATATCTTGTTATGTTCCAATATACAAAAACGTTATTGTGTTGTATACATATATGTAATGTGAGGTTAGCATGAAATAATAGTTGAAAATCAATAATATATATTTGATTATTTTGATGTATTAGTACAATACAGTATAATAATACTAGTGTCAACCAAAAAGTGAGCTGTGCTGAAAATTAACTTGACTGTTTTTAGATTTTAATTTGAAAACTTTGCAAAATTAGCAGCTCATTAAAAATAATACCATTTATTGCTACTTTAAAGAAGCTCAAAGACTTCCTCAAAAAGTATTAATTTAACATATCAAACTTACTTAACTCTTTATTATTGTTAAAAGTTAAATTTTATGGGCTTACTATACGATTTGTGATAGGTTTACTGCTACCCTTTATATCTTTTTTCTCATACAGCCATAGGTCTGACGAAAAAAAATGTCAATCAAGAGTCATTAGTTTAAGCTCTGATTGTTTATTCGGATCTCCAACCTGACGTGTCTGCCTTAAATGCAAGAGTATAGAAACTCCTTGTACATACCAATATTCGCCTTTTCTCTTTTATCAAGTGCTCTAGAGTAACTATGAAGGTGAAAGAGTAAGTTCAGTTGAGTCCTTTATGCGAATGTCAGACTTAATTCGGTGATTAAGCTCTGTGTTAGAAGCGTGCATTTCAAGCAAATGTAAGACTTAGTTCGGTGACTTACCTGTGTGAAAAAAACTCGAGCAAAACAGGCCACTGTAGCCTCGTCCTAAACGTGAATTAAAAAGAAACAAGAAATAAAGGACTGTTGACTTTGGCTTTGACGTTAAAAGCAGCAGCTTCATTATCATCATCGCCACGAGCACTTATGTGTAAGATTAGAATCATTGTTGTGGTCGACCTTGTAAGATCTTGCAACTGTGTGCGCGCAAGCAGCGGCTAATCAGTGATCATTGAAGTAAGTTACGTTCAGAAAAACTATAAATTGTTAAAACACTGTAAACGTGAACTTGAAACTTTATTATTAATATTATTTATAAAAAATGATTACTTCTGGCCTTACTAAATTCATTAAATTATCAGATAAGACATAACTTGGTTGTTGGTTAAATTAATTTCCTTAATACAAATATTTCAAGATTAAAAATCCAAATTCATTGAAACAATATTTCGAGAGGGTAAGACGACGAAATAAAGGAGAGTGGGTGTGATCGTGCGAGTTGCGAAAACCCAGTTGTCACAAGAAAAACCTTTTTTTATGAAAGTGTTCACAGGATTTAATTTATAATATCCTAACTGTATCTTATGACAGCCTTACTTTTTATAATTTTTCCTTCTACGTGTAATTCAGACGAAAAAAAAGTATCGTATTTAGCTTTTTAACATTGTTACAAAAATCGAATGGAACGCAACATTATCAACCTTTAAACGACTCATCATTAAAAAATCATCGGAATTTCGGCCTTACACTGTTATTATAACACTAAAATTAACTATAAGTCTGTTAGATTTGCCCTTTGTACACAAGCTTACTGCCTTGTGTACTTGGCAACTCGTCTACTTCTCCATTCGAAAATAAACCCCTGCACTTGCAAAAATGCTTAGACACCACGAGAATCACGAAACGATACTAGCTTTCGCTCGAGGTTGAATTTTTTCAATAATCAACAAATTTTCAGACCGAATCCCCCTAAACTAAGCCATCCCTTAAACTTAAGCTGAATTAGCGTCTACTGACTAACCAATTTGTGCAATCGTCTGAGTGCTCGATCGATAATGCGCTGACAGTAATGCTGAAAAATTTTACAATCTAATAAAAGCAAAGACACATTTATCATAAATACTTAAGCTGACAACAATGCCATAACAATATCTTCATTACTGCCGAATGTTTTTATAAACACGGATACAAAAATTGCCCTTATTGGATTAATCTTCAAAAATGAGGTAACATTAGGAACAGTGACATTAAGTGTATTTGATAAAATTCACGTTTTTCATGTCTTATCACAAGAAATACCATTAAGTGGGACAGGAATTTTAGAAAACTTATTTCTAGCTAAAGAACTTATTTAATTTATGAAAAAAATCGCAATAAGTGATAAAGAGCGTGGATTTGAACATCTCGCAACAACAACAGAATTGATACGTAAACAAGAAAATTTCGATGAAATTATAAATAATCAAATAGAAATTTCTGTAACGCAAACTAACAGCTGCAGCCAGAGGGAACATATTATCAGAATCGCTGTTTTACCATGGCTGTCCGTACTATAAAAAAGCCAGTATAAATCAAAATTCCTCCTTAAACTCTTGTACCTTCTAATTGAGATGACTTGGAAAATTTTTTCAATATAGCTGTTAGTGATGATATCCCCAGTATAACAACAGAAAAAAGAATGAAATATATTAAGAAAAAACTTTGCCAGCATTATCATGATAACACATACCCTCCTGCTCTACATACGGAAGTTGAAGATCAGATCGATAAATTATTACAAGAAGGAACCATTAGCTATTCTTCTAGCCTGTACAATAGTCCGCTGGGGATTGTCCCTAAAAAGCCAAGACCCAACGGATAAAAGAGACATCGTCTCATTACATATTACAGAAAATTAAAGGCTAAACTATCCCTGCTGCTTAGTCATTTCTTAATATAATAGGTGGTTATGGAGTAAAACCCCACCCCAAGAACCTTGAAGCAGTTAAAAATTTTCCAATTTCAACAAATTGCAGGATGATTCGCGAATTTCAAAGACTCTCAGGATAACATATACGATTCATTAAAAATTAGTGTGGAAATCGCAGAACCTTTATGAACCTTTATTGGAAAAGTTAAAAATTCGATTGGACTGAAACTCAGGAAGAGAACTTTCCAAAACTAAAATAAGCCACATGTGAAGCCTCGGTACTTTCATGTGCCGGTCCCAACAAACCATTTATTTAAACTACTGACGCAACTAATTTAGCTCTTGTCACTATTTTTAGTCAGGGAGAATCAGAAGAAGACTACTCTGTAGGCTGCATGTCTCGAACTCTTTATAAATAAATAAAATAACTCCACTACTGGAAAAATTGTTTGGTCATGGTAGCTGCCGTACTTACAACATTTTTAACACTTTTCATACGAACAAAAATTTAAAGTTCATGGAAATCACGAGCTTTTGACATAGATTTTATCAATAAAAGATCTTATGAATCGACTAAATCGATGGAGAGTGAAACTCCGTGGGTAAAACTACACCCATAAGTACAAGCTTCGAGGTTTAAATTTAAACGCTGACACTTAATCACGTAATCCCACAGATTCCTATGAAATATTGGTACATTACGTCAATAGGGCACAAAGTACAAACATGAACGCCCGAAGCGCGCGCTTGTTGTAGGTTGGTGCCCGAGTCGCGTATAATGTTTTTCTTACCGACAGCGCAAAGTGCAATTTTGTGCCCGTAGGCACACTTTGCGCCCGGTAAATCACTTAAGGCCCTAGAGCAGAAAGTACTTTGTCCAAAGTGCACCTACCGCTTTGCGCCCTCCGAGCCCAAAGTACTTTTCTGCCCTAGGGCCCAAAGTGATTTACTCGGCGCAAAGTGTGCCCGAGAGCGCAAAATTGCACTTTGCGTTCTCGGTAGGAAAAACATTATACATGACTTGGGCAGCAACCTACAACAAGCGCGCCCTTCGGGCACTCATATTTGTACTTTGTGCCCTAGTGACGTAATGTACCAAAAAGACTACATAGATTTAAAGTGAAGGTGTAAAAATGTTGGAAGATTTTTAACACCCAGGAAGAACAGAAGCAAATGTCGCTCCAACAACGATTCTAGTTATCATAAAAAATTACATTCTTTTGTGCTACTTTTGAAGCCTATTTTAAAACTTCCCTGACTAACAAAAACATCTATTGCACATTTTGATAGTCAGTGATATGTACAATCAAAGCTTAAATAAGCTCTAATCCACAACTACGATAAAGGTAATGACGGGAAGGAAAAAGGACTGTAAAAACTTCTTCTTCTATTCTATTGCGAGGAATGGAAATAGGGCAAAGAAGTCCCACCGGAATCCATAGTCCAAAGGTTACTTGAGTGCCGAGTTTCAAAATGACGAAGTTTGACTACTCCTGACAGACCCACAGCTACTTCAGACTCGGAAGACACATAAGTTTTGGATGCATCGGAAGACGAAGAAAACCTTTAGGCACCGATACCCTCAAGAAATAAATCTCTACTTTCCAACCTCTTGGATACTAAACCAGATTATTCCTCAATCTCGTTCACAACAGATAATAAGTTACAATGAGAAGATATTACTTGAGCTCGTGACTTAAAAGAAATATTTAACTTTTTAGCACAACCGCTTAATATTAGAACTTTTACTAATAAAAAAATAGAAACTGCACCTCAAAAATCAGTAGGATTTAAGTTTGACAATGACTCATCAAGTACATCAGAAGATAAAATAATTCCGAAATAAAACAAAATCTGAAACTCCAATCCATTGCTCGCAGTTCAATGCATGAACATGCTTTGAAAGGTAGACCCGATAAACAAATGGTATGAAATATTCTTAAACTTATAGTTTACAAAATATAAATCTTGCTGATCCCTCTCTATTTTGGAATTATTGCATATCATTAGAACTGATAAATACAATAATCAACAAGAAATCGCAAACCAGCGTCAAACTTAGCAAATTTTCAGATTTAAAAAAACGTAATTTCACCTTTCATTATTCGGACTATTCCAAAGACTCTAAAAATTTTACTGAACAAAAAAGTTTCCAAGTAGATCAAAATCACCTATAAGACATTCAAAAGCTGCATCTTCGATAATGGAAGACAATGTCAATACTGTATGGAACGAGCCTAATGTTTCTAGTACTAAACAAAGTAATAGTTAAGAACCTAGAGAGGAAGGAAAAATGCATGGTTGTTTACCTGATACACTTTCTCGTTTAAGTGCTAACCAGCTTATCAGCTTGTCACATGTATAAATTAGCATTATGCTCCGAAGCATAGTAACTTGACACCTACTACTCGTCCCGTAGCCGCATTTAAAATGTTAGAACAGCAATGGAATGCTGAACGCAATGACATTGTTTTTGTAAAGAAAACACTTTTAATAGACCTTTGATAAGAACAGGAATAGAATACCTTGAAATGCTAAGTACACGAGAATGTTAAACATACACAAAAAACAACATTTCAACGCTTGTTTTGTCTGACTTAACACTTAATTTTACTAATAACAAATTATTATTAGATATCAATTATATTTCAAACGCAACCACAAGTACGTGACGTAGTATTGACCACTAATTAAATTAGTATTCTGTTTGTTTATCAAAGAAAAAGAAGAAGATAAAATATTGCCTCAAGATCTTCACTCGTTTTAACCCGGCTTATTCAAGGCAATAAAAAATAAGAATATAGAAACATTCAAAATATTTAGGACGTAAAAAAAAACTAACAATTTGTACAGAGGAGTGCTGCTGAAAGCACTTTATAAAGAATTCAGTTATTAAAATATTAAAACAACTATATGTTTGGGTAAATGGGCTTATTTATCAAAGGAAGTGAGACGATAGAAACTAATAGAATGTCACAACAGTCTCTTCGGTGGGTGTAGAGGCATGAAAAAAAAAGTTATGGAAGAATACGAGAATTGTATAACTGGGAAGATATGTGTTGTATATGGTATTAATAGAAATTAATATAGCGTAAGGGCAATGCTGCCATCTGTGCATAGAAGCGGGCGATCAAACGTGCATACGTGACTCACGGTAGTGAGTATCAATTATATAGTTAGTCGACGTACAGCATTGGACTAAGCCAGTAGTCATGCTGTACCTTCTCCGCTTCTTGTACTGTAAGAAATAAAAGACATTTCATATATCTATATAGACGCGTGTGTTATACTTTTATTTATACCCTTAACTCGGGCTTATAAATACACTACAATGGCGACGAGGAGTAAAACGTAAAGATTAAAATCCGTACAAGGAGTGATGAGCAAGTGTGAGAGCTGTTCATTGGACAAAGCCGAATATAAGCAACTCGTTCAGGACTCTAAAATATTAACAGAGAACGCAATAAACGACTACAAGCAGATCCAGGAACCAAAGAAAAAACTTAAAGAAGAAATGGCAGCAAAAGGACCTGTGGGTAGCATAGAGCCATATCTTGAAGATACGACGGAATGGGACGTCTGGATCGAAAGGCTTGAGTTGTATTTTGCAGCAAACAGAGTTGACGACAGTTTGAAAGTACCGACCTTTTTGACCTTGTTGGGAGAACAGGGCTACGTGCGTTTAAGGAACCTGTGTGTGCCGGATAAGCTGAGCACTAAAACGTTCAAGGAACTCACGGAGTTGATGAAAAAACATACTCAGCCGGAGCCTAGTGAAATACCAGAGCGGTTCAAATTTTACCGATGTTTTCAAGGCGAGGGTGAATCCGTGAGTGCGTTTTGTGCTAACCTAAAAAAGGTGGCCACGCACTGCAAGTTTGGAGATAACTTGAATTATCATCTTCGAGACCAATTTTTAAGCGGAATCCGGTGCGAGTCAATCAAGAAGATGCTACTTAAGGAAAACTCTCTTACTTTTGAGGTTGCGGTCAAGAAGGCGCTGGCAAACGAGATGGCGGCGCGCGACGCAGCTGGATTAGCAGAGGGAGTAAATAGCATCCATTTTGTCAAGGGACGTAAGCAACAGGCGAAAAAGAAAGCCGTGGATTCCAGGAAGAAGCCGTGTATACATTGCGGGTATACTAACCATATAGCGGAACAATGTAAGTTCAGCGAATTAATGTGTCATACGTGTAAACAAAAGGGACATATAGCGAGAGCGTGTAATGTATCGAGTCATACCAAAAGTAAGTTAACGAGCGAGAAAGTAAATACGAAAAACAGGGAAAAAACGAATTTTGCCTACGAAGAATCGGTCGAGACTGAGACTGAAAGTTCGGACGATAATTTATTTGTTTTGTTTAGTAATGACGACGTGATTAAAAAATTGTTTATTGAACTAAAAGTTCACGGTCAAAAGATACGTTTTGAAGTTGATACCGGGGCGTGCATTTTAGCTATATCGGAAAAATTTTTTGTCGAAAAATTTAAATGCGCAGTTGATCTTAAAACCACGTCACGATGTCTTATTCGTATACGGGACCGAAAATGATACTGTTGAGGTATTTTAATGCTTTAGTTAACCACAAAGGAAATTCACTTAATTTGGATTTATTCGTGTTACCGGGTAAAAGTTTGCCTATAATTGGTCTAGAATGGCTATGGAGATTAGGTAAACTCAAAGAAGACCCGCGAACAGGGGGTGTTTTTATTAAAAAAATTAATGAATCGTCATTAAAAAGAGAATTTTCAAAAGTATTTACAGACAAACTTGGATTATATAACGTTAAAACTGCATACAGCTACCGGATTCACGCCATATGAATTAGTATACGTCAGAAAGACACGTCCACCAAATCCATATCCAACTGAAAATCAAATAAAATCTTATGATAATTATGTTATTGATTTGATCTGTTATTGGAGAGACATTTATAAAAAAAGCACGTGATTAGCTCATCATAGCTTAATTATGAAAGAAAATATAACTATGATAAAGATGCTACATCTCAGAATTTAGAAGTCGGTATGAAATTTTACGCAATAAAAGATCGTTAGAAAAGAAAATTAAATGAATATCACAATAGAATTTTTGAAGTTGCTGACATTAATAAATATGATAACAACATAACACTAAGAGCAGAAAATGGAAAAACAATTACAAAAAATTCAGAAAAAGTGAAATGCTGTTATGATCGCGATTTCCTTCATATTTCAGGAATCTCCACAACCTAACAAGATGATTCTAGAACTACTCATAATAGGATCCATTACGACAAAAATTCTTCTAGCATATTTAATGGATCACCCTTCTTCGAAAACTTTTACGGAAATTCAGAGTTTTCCAACAACCCTGGATTTAATAATAAGTACCAAAGTGAAATTCATCTTATCCGTATGTCTTATATTACCTATATTTCATTTGCTGCTGTCTCCTTGAGAAATAGTCGCCGTAATCTAAACGCGTCACTCTTTACTTACAGAATTCGAATTTCTCCAAAAAGATTGGTGTACTTATATCCTTTGATCATCACATTTTACGTTCATACTACTCTCCCAAAACAACTCATTACGCACCCAACACACTATCCGTTCTTCAGGTATACTGCAACAACCTGAACTGAAAGAAAAAAAAAGTATAAAAAAATCGCCATAAAAACTTTTTTTGCACAATATAATATAACTCTTCTTTCTAATAACCTAAACATTTGCTTCGCGACGGTAAATTTTATTCTGGTAAATGACTTTTGTAAGTGATGGCACGATTAAAACTAAAAAAGAAAACTTTATTCCTTATGACCACCCTACAAACCTGTATATCAGCAACAATTTAAGTACTCTAGTCAGTAATAAATATGTATGTGTAGAATGCAACTTTTTTCTTTCTTACTCTTGCATATTAACTATATAAAGATCTACATTTTTATAACTTTATTTAATCAACAGCCAAGTTTTTTCAGTACAATAAGTCCATTTTCGTTTAATATAATGTAATTTTCGTTAAAAATTTACGTTTGTCAAAAGTTTATGCTATATAACTAACTAGAAAATTAAATTCATAACAAGATGAAATCATAATTCCTTTAACAACAACTTTATAAGGGGATAATTTCAGCGTTTAAATGTTAATGAATAAATATTAATGAATTGATTTCCAAAACTAAAGTTTTTCTCACAAAAATTCAATGTTAGCTATGTCCAAGATTTATTACCAATATATATCCAAAATAATAATCCGTATTTATAAAAACCTATATAAATAATCAAACAAATTTTCACAGCATTTTTTGTATAAGCTTATGTACACTCATAGTTGTATTCTTTTATTTTATTTTACACAACATATTAGCATAAAGCAAACATACGTACGTGCGAGACCATCAACGGAAGATCTCACGTTTTGAAGATGTATTTCCAGGGACTCATTATCAACAACACTTAGTTTGACACTAGTGCGATGTAAAATTGTGATAAAGATCCATACTGAAAACAATGTATAAAAGCGCACAAAAAGCTTTTTAGACTTGTAAAATATCAATGACGATAAACCTCATGGTGTTACAACATAATTTTATATAGAAGCAACAATTATATAATAAAAGCATGATAACAGTACTGCAGTATCTCCTTTTACGTTATTTTGATGAAGCGTTACAGATCCCACAGTAGTGTCGCATAAAAAATTAACGTCATTAGGACACTTCGAGGAATGCTAAGCATCTACGCCTACTGCATAACTCTACCAATTAAAACTACAATCGAGAAATAAAGTAAACAACTTTCTAATCACTTTTAAATGTCCATAAAAAAAGACCTTCGGGCTGACGGCTGGTTCCTGACGAAAAAAAAATGAAAATTATTTGTTTGTAGAATGAATTTATGAGTTCCACTCTTTACTTAAAAGTTCGGACATAATAATGTGTTACATTCAAGTTGATTGTGAAATTTTGAGACTATTCTATAAATAATGCCACTTTTATTTAAATTTTATGTTTGTATTTGAAAATACGTACAGTAGTAACGTATCCTCAACTAAATCCGTTGTAAAGAGTTTTTTTCAACAATTTGTTTTTAAATAAGGCCCATTGTAAGATTGTTTAATAATTTTATAAGAGTAGGGTTTGGTATGATTTAAATAACTGTATAGCAACGAGCTTTTTAGTGGTAAGTGTTCCAGCAGTACGGCTCTACCGACCAAAAGGTAGCGCTTTTATGTTGTTAGAAAGCGCGCTGTCACTTATAAATACTGCTATCACAGCATAAAGTACCCCAGACACTGTAAAAGCTTGGTTATATTACCAATCGTTATCATTTAGCTAACTTTTTAAAAATTCCATTGTGTTGAATGAGTAATAATCACTCCTAGTCAACACGCTACAACATTGCTAATCTTTCATGATCAAGCTATATTGACAACTAGGAAGTTCTATATGACCTAACTTTTAAGGTAACTTCATACAACTTAAGAAAATTTTTTACTAATGTTTATGGTTGTGAGTAACACAAACTTTAAAAAATATAAAGCTATATACCATTTGATGATAAGGTTTACTTAAGTGTGATTTAGGTGCCTGTATTTACAATGAAGCAAATTATTGAAGCAACTGGCTAAAGTTTCAGGGAGGATAAGTCCTTAAAAATAAAAGAGTCATAGAATCTTTATGATGGATATTATTGGAAAGTTAGGTCTATTTCGTACCAAAAATACACGTAAACCTCAATAACGAAGTCAGGGAAAGAAGAGGTCTTGGTGACTTTTTCTTCTTAAATACTGCTTTCAAATGACGAAACTTAAATGTGTAGCTACGAACTTTGTATGAATATATGTTTTTTCGCAACGAAACTATTGATGATGTCTAGTCTAGTGATGATATTTTCTAAAAAATATTGATTACCACAGTCGTTCACTGGCAGTAGGCCAAAAATAAAGCTGTTTGTCGTGCAGCTGGATATTCTGACTACCAACATTCTTACAATTTCGACTAGGTTTTTTAATGGGCAAGCAACCTAAGCCGATTTTCACCCAGGACTGGCAAGACAGCCGGGTGTTATGAAAAAAAAGCATTGTAAACGTTAACGTCTCTGTTTTAATATCAGATGTCAGGCAAGAAAACAACCAGCTCCAACACTTGAGGGCATCGTAGTCGTTCTTCTGACCTACCTGGTGTTATCATAGTATTTCTTACTACAACAGCAAGCTAGAGAAAATAACTCTAAAAAGTTTGGGCAGCCAAGTCTGTTGTAAACGTTATCAGACTCCTCATTCGTGGTTTGTCTCAACGACATACTCACGGAAAACGTATTCATAAAACTCGCTTTCCCTACTAACGGTGAGCGGTTGGTCATCTGAGAAACCACCCGAAGATAAGGCATTCTTTGACTAGAGGTGTACCTACCGCTAGCAAGCTCTCCGTACGTGTAGGCTCTCAGAAAAAGAGCCAAGCTATCACGAGACACAAAGAGAGAAACAAACATTGGTAGTTGGACGAAGATATATTCATGAATACAGAAAATCAGTAACGATGACGGAAAAAGTGTGTACCAGCAGAGGCCTTATAAGGTTTCAAATAAAAACTTGAAGAAGGATATAGTTATTTAATTATACATAAAAAAAGATTTTAAAATACAGTTATATAAAGTAAAATACTTAAACTGAAAGCCATCAGTATAAAGGAAAAGAGATGTAATAAAGTAGAGTTGAAAAACTACCTTTAGAGGACTCCTTGATTACAGAATATTATATAAAAAAATACAATCGAATGAGATTTATTTGCAAAAAAAAAAAATGAAAAAAAAGAATGCTAAGACCAGAACAATAATAAAAAAACATACAGGATTATAATTACCTTACAGAGATAGATATACCAAGAGATAAACTTACAAAACCAAGGGACAGTGGGTGCTTGGCTACTTAAGTATGATGTTATACTTCTATGAAATTGTATGACAGACAATATAATTATAAATATAAATCAACCTTCTATGAAACGATGT
>NW_019379512.1:601643-639245 GCF_000648655.2 Copidosoma floridanum | reverse complement strand
ATATTTTTTTTAATTTTTACACCTTATTATTTGACCAAATAAACTATATGGATTCCGAACAAATATGTTTTTAATAAGAAGATTTTTTTTCTCAGAAGTGTTCAGATGTAAAGTTTTTAACTAAAAACGTTTTATATTACATGTCAATATACTACGGTGTTCCATTTAGTGAGTCTTGGACGAAGACCGGGGGGGGGGGAGCTGCTAGTGAATTAGTAAAAAAACAACACACATCACAAGTATCAATAATACCACAAGTACCTTTGTTATTCATTGTTTTTTTATTTATTTAGTGAATAGCCAGTAAGCGCCCCCAGCCGCCTAGTGATTGCCGCTTATGTTCGTTGTATTTTTATTCATTAAGTAATTCATCAATAAGCACCCAAGGTACCTAGGGATTAGTGATTTGTTGGTTTAGTGATTTGTTAATTTTTTATTAGGCGAGGCTTTAGTGATTTGTTAATTTTTTATTAATTAATAAAGTGGCCAGTAAGCACCTCGGGTTGTAAGGTTGAAGATGCTCATGTTATTTATTAAAAGAGTTACTTCAAGAAAATTATTTTAGAGAATGTTTCATTGATGGCTCTTTTGTTTATAGACTTGATTTAAATTGCAAGTGGTTAATTTGTCTCAGTTTTTAAGATCGCTGAGTAGCAACTTAGTAAGCTACTAGGTGCCATTGTACATGTCAGTCCATGTGACGTGTTTTTATATATCAGGAAAAACCGTGATTGACAACATTTAGGTTCTTATCGATTGAACTATGCTCACAAAACACATTTACAAATACTGATTTACTGACACGTCAGTATAAGAAATTTTAAAATTTTCTGTAACGTATTGGAAAAAAAAAAAAAATGTAAATACAGTAAGTAGTATAAGATTCAACACAACAAAAGCAAAATAAGTTTCAAAATATTTTTAAGTTTTTATAAACCTGTAAGGATTGATATTACAAATTCTGTACAATGAAGGATATCTCGAATTTCATAATTTTTTTCAAAGTAACTCATGTAAATAAAGTGGTTGCTCAGAATAATAAGGCTAAGACTGATAAGAATTAGGGAGCGCTTCAAGCAATTGCGAATAAGAAAAGTAGATCCTATAAAATGCCATTCAGAATTTGCGGAGAGGTTCGATTTTGAAGTGAAGCATACTTTATAAGTACTGAGAAAAAGGATACAGGAATGATTTTTAAAAGAAAATAGTATTGTAAATTGAGATACAACCATTTTTAATATTTAAAAATATTATGTTAAACGACGTTAAATGAAGGTTTGACTAAATAATCTTAAATAAAATGTGTATAATATCTAATAAATAAAATGCAAAATCCACCACTTAAGTATAATAATAAGGAACCAAAATTTCTAGAAATAGTACATACTGATTTGTGTTACCCTCGTAACAAAGTTGGTATAAAAAAAAATTTAGTAGAAACAAATATTTTTAAACTTTATCATTTAATAACTTTTTTAATTTATTTATTCACAAAAATATCGTTTTACCCGAAACTCGATATATTATGTGTGAAATTCATTCTTATACTAGTAGAAGAATACATCTGATATTAATCGTTACTTGACTTGTATTAAAGCAATTAATATAAATTACGGCTTGTAATATGCATCGTTTATGTATCATTTATTTTTCTTACTACAAATATCAATAAATTATGTTTAACAGTAATAAAAACTTTATTAAACCTTCTAAAAAACTTGTTTAAAATTGAAAATGCAATCTTCTTTATGTTTACACAGAGTGACTATCCAGTGACCAAGAGACGGGTTTTTTTGCAACACTGGAAAAAAATTTGTTGTTTTTTACGTCAAATATTCTTTAGCAAACATTAGAATCAATGTCAAACATAAAATAATAAGCTTTCAGTAAAAAAAACAACTCCGTTTGTAGAGATAAAATCATTTTAACTCCATGATAAGTGAAATTCGCCGCCCTGCAGTAGCTTAATTGGCAGAGGAAGTGTCTAATGGAAGACTTTTTATTTTTGGTTATCAGTGTATAATGTAAACAGTTATCTACTTCAGTATTTTGAAATCTTATGAATTACATAAATTCTTAAAAATATATTTACTAAGCCTCATAACTTTTCTCAGGCTGTATGATTTTTTTGTAATTTAAAAAATATATTCGATTTATTTTGTGAAAGTAGAATATTTTAGTATACACGTTTGATTGATTCTTACTGAAAAAAAAACTGTCACAAATTCTAATTAATTAATAACTTAAGTTTGTTATAATAGTAAGATGACAAGAAGTTGAATATTCAAGTCCTAAACATCACAGAATATAAGTTTTTTTTTGTGATTATTTTTGATTATTTTTGCAAAAATACTTTTAATTAATCCTTTTAATACTTTTTCTTTAAAGTTTCCTTTTATCTAGTTGTCACTTAAAATTCAAATTTAATTTTCATTTGAGCAATCTATAGTTTGACCATGCCCTGTTCTATATAAAAAAAGTATGGACTTCAAACAGTATCATCAATACCAAAAGAGTTATTCTAGCTCAAATGATCAACATAGATATTATTATACACCTTATTTTAATAATATCTAGCTAGACGTTATACATTTTTTAAAGAGTATTTTACATACATTCTTTAATTTTTGAACTAATTTTCGCTTTCTGTAATATTCTGATCTTTTTATTACTTTATTCATGTATATTTACGTATATTATTTCATTATTTGTGTGGGGAATTCAGCACAACCCCTATAACCTCCACCCTTCACAATCCCCTTAATTTCCTACTGCCTCCCATAAAATACGGTGAAATTCCATCTTCTTCTCCTTACTTTTATCTTAGCTTTTAATTTCTCTATATCCCCACTACCGTTAACAGCCCTTTAGTTCCTCCTCCACGTAATCCTGATGTTCCCCCGCAGAATTGTTCTTTACTTCTTACCTTCCCACAACCCCCACACCATTTTTGTGGAATCATATAATTGTAACATATAAATTAATAACATTGTAAATGTATACCGACTTTGTTTTCGTTATTCTGACTTAAATTATTATTTATCAAAACACCCCACCACTCTCTACCGACCGCTTAGATACTTGAATATTTACTTTTAAATACATGTTTTTGTACATTTTTTTACGGCACCCGTAACGCGCATAGATGGACTTCATGTATACCAATAAAATTATCAACTAACTCATGTATATAACTCAGCATTAAATCATAAATGAATATACATCCCCTGTATTTTAATTTATACATTAGTACAAAGTTTTTGCTGCGCTGAGCATTTCTTTGATAATATTGGTGATAAACTATGTAAAAAAATTTAGTTTTTTGTTTGCCTTTATATAACATACTACTTTTGCATACGTAAACTTTGATAATAGTTATACAATAATTTAAACCGTAAAAGTGCTTCCCTATTGAGCAAGCTTAGTGTTGTGAACCAACTAACAGAACCAGTGCAATAATTAAATTAATATTTTTTGTGCTATTAAATGGATACATGTTTATGAGGAAATTCTGTATCTGTTTGTATTTCAAGTTAAATATAATGAAATTGAATTAGTCGTCTCTTTTGAAGGCAAAAAATATAAAAACATGTATATAAAGCCTGAAACAGTAAGTTAGTTTAAAGATTGTTTGCTAATCTTCATTAAAATTTTATCAAAAGGAAGAGAATTCTTTATAACAAATATATCATTAGATGTAAGAGGAGAATAAGATCGAAGAATGCTTCTTATACTATAATAAAAGAAAAAGCAAGATCTCGGAAAGTTATAAGAATGGGAGATACCTGCAAACAGTTCCTTATTATTGCACGTTTTCGAGCAAAAAACTGTCTTATACTGCGCGAATACATTTTATTTGCAAATATATTTGTTGTCGCCCTAAGAAGCATGGTAAATAATTGTGACGGTTGGCGTGCTTAGCGCGCAAGGGGGCGTAGCCCCACTACTTTATACATGTATATTTATGCAGAGGGTACTTATGCGGACAATCACATATATGTAAGGGGAGTCATGAGGACAGAAGTAGAATTATGCAGATGCTCGCATGATTCTACCACGTTACTGATATATATTCTAGAAGCATGTGAAGTCTGCATAAGTCACTTTCTATAAACACATTTAGAAGGTCACTTATGCGGACTTGACGTGCTTCTAAAATGCATATCAATAACCTGGTAAAATTATGCGGACTTCCCTGCATAATTCCACTTTTGACCTCATAATTACCCTTACATACATGTGAGTGTCCGCATAAGTCACTTTTGCATGTGTGTGTGTGTGTGTGTACATCAATGTACCATTTTTTAATAATAGTTTATTTGTAAGATTAAAATAGTTGAACTCTTGCTATCGCACTGTTATAACAAAATTTTATTATGCATTAATCGAATTTTCTAACAGCTTTTAGTAAAAGTGAAGATTTATCAGGGGTTTATGTTAAAAAATCTCTACGCTCTAGAAATCAATACAATATATTTTTTTTAATGCAAAAACAAATAATGTGTTTAAGAAAAAATTTAAAGCCTAGTTAAATTATTTCAAAGAGTTTGTTAAACGTTCAAATACGAAAATACTGAAGGTAGTATTAATTAACATTATCGGAATTCTGGAGTTGATGAAGTGTATATAAATGTTTTAGTCGCTTACCTACTAGCTTGTTCTGAAATTTAAATGGTTATTTATATAATTCAATAAAAATTTTGTCGGAAAGATTGTGCATAAGTTGTTCGGCACAAGTGACACATTATTTAGAAATAAGCAGTGACCATGAAAAAATTATGATGCGTTTTTATCGAATGAAAATAAACTTAAACAGCAAAATCACATGATACTTTGGTGAAAATTAATTGTTAATATAGGATTGAATAAAACAAGTAAAAAGTAATTTAAGTAAATTATTTAGTAACTACACTTGGTATAAGTTACAATGTAAATTATCCAAGTTGATATTGGAATTGCTTTGATAAAATATTTTTTAAGTAATAAGATTTTTAAAATATTTATACCAGATAGAAGTTTAAAATTTTTCTAGAAGAAAAATAAAAATACAGTTGACCATTTGTTGATTTAGCTTGAAAAGTTACATATGTAATCAGATTTTTAGATATAATTTTTTTTTGTGATTATTTTTGATTATTTTTGCAAAAATACTTTTAATTAATCCTTTTAATACTTTTTCTTTAAAGTTTCCTTTTATCTAGTTGTCACTTAAAATTCAAATTTAATTTTCATTTGAGCAATCTATAGTTTGACCNTAATTATTAATAAATTAATGAGGTCAATCTTATAGCTGTCAGTACAGCCAGATTTAGTAAGCTTACGTAGAAGTACAGTAAAGTTTATTCATACAAGTTACTGACCAAAATTATTTGAATTGTAGAAATTCAATCTAGAAATACTGTTGAATTTTTTACAAAATCCCTTAAAATGTTCAAGTTAGTAAGATTCCAAAATATGCTAGTCATGAAATATTCCATATACAAGACCATTAATAGTTTAGAAAGGCTAATAAAGTATTTTATATAGTTCTGCTGAAGATTCTTTGTGCACACGTGTACGTATTATATAAATGGGGGGGAGATGGACTAGTGGCGAAATCTTGAGCGACCTATAAGTGTAGAATTTAACAGACACCTGGTGCTTGGACAAATCATGCAGGGAGATCTGATTTGTCCATCAAGGCATTTGTTAGTGCGTGCACAGGTGGCTTCGCTATAGGATTTACCTAGTTCTATTTAATGCGTTATCTCTTAATGATAGTATGTTAACAATAAAGGGTCTTCTTGTTTTTTTGAGATAACGGTATTCTAAAAATCTTGAGTTACATTCATGGTTGTTCATTATGCAGTTTATGTATTGAAAATTTCTAGTCTCAGTTAATTTTTTCAAAGTTGTTGGTTGAATTATGAAAGCTCATTTGGCTGTGTAAATCTATAAACACTTGATTATGCAAGATCTAATCTCCTATTGTACATTGTGTATGTTGTGGTTATTCTTCTAATTACTTGAAATTATAACAATCAAAACTAAATGTAAGTATAATGAGTTGATAACAAATTTTTTTTTCCAGAAGTTACCAAAATCTTCGAAAACTGCTGCTGATGGTTGCAATGTTGTTGAATATGGAGGCTCTTTGTCCAAAAAATTTCTGGCTGATAAAAAATTGTCTGCTGAAAAAAAAAAGATATTAAAAGATAAAAAAAAAACATTAAAACGATTATAATTTTGATGAGTAAAAAAATTTTTTTAATAAAAATAATTATTTAAGTTACGTTATTTTTTTTACACAAAATAAATATTATTCAAAGTGACTGAAAAAGTGTTTTTTTAATTCTAACTTTTTCACATTTGTTTTTCTAGAGTTTTCTAAACAAATGTTTATTATTAATTCTTGCTATTTAACAAAAATACAGTAATAGTAGCAGTTGTATCATGTTCGATGTGTTATTGACTTATTAACATATTAGCTGCAACTTTCAAATTAATATTATATATTAAGTTTAAGTCTCTTAAGTCATTAATATTAAGGGAGTTAAATGTACATACCTGAAAGTAAGTAATAGTTTCATAAATAATAATTTGCGTTAAATTCCTATTCTACATTTTTTTTAGCTTAGAGATTGTGTGCATAATATAAAACTATATACCTACATTATGCGCACACATAATAAATTATGTACCTACATGTAATTACAAATAGATACCCACTTGTATTGTACTTCTTGCCAAGTAATAAAGTCTGCAAAGCATATGGTTACAAAACACTGAGTAAAAGTTCGTCTGGTTATATGCCTCAATAGAGCTATCAAGATGTCATGAGTTGGCTATATTGGAGTTCATATCACTCGAGATGGTTTTTATATTCTCTACAGGGTTTGAGGATCGGGTTATTACTAGATCTGTATTCGACGACAGGGTAGTTGGCATGAATCATAAAATAAATATGCTTTATTATTACTTAACTAGAATTAGAACCTTGAATAAAAACTAACTTCAGTCCGTCTGGTAGATTTTTAAAATATATTGGACACGTATTTTTATTTTTTTCATATAATCATGAATTGACATAAAATTGTATGTCCTTATGACGTTATAAGCTCTCACTCGCGAATTTCGACTTGCTCTGTCTTTAACCACTTATCAGTCAAATTAAAAAAACTGTCAAATAGTCGTAAAAACGATATAAAAAACAATAAAAAAATATCCGATACAATACAACTATATTTGCAAAAACCCAAAAGTTATATTCATGTCCTTGAAACCGACCTGATGGCAAAGTTTAACATAGTTTTTTAATGCCATTAGTTCAATGTTATATATTTTGTATTGATACATCGATACTTAAAAACTATAAATTACTTAACACTTTCTTTTGAGATTGGTGTGGAACAAAGCAATCATAGTTCCCTAGACTGAGTTTGTGTTGTTTTATACATTTTCAACTTCTTTTATTTATTTTTTTAAAAACTAATTTACGTGTTCTAAATAAATTTTAAATGAATTTACTTTTTAAAATAACCTACCTAAAAACTGGCAGTTAATCATTATTACTCGATATTACTCTACTAATTGGTATATACATTTGTTTGTATAGTATTTAATAGTCCGATGTGTTTTGAAAAGTACTTATTTAAGAGTATCAAATACTACTTTATTATCAATGCTTAAGACTTTATACTTCTTTGGAGTATCTTCTATCACGACACTACATGAGGTTTAATGAAAATCATCATTTTTAGTCAAACTTATACAAAAATTATTAACTTTTGCTGAGCTTAAATAAAAATTATCACCTAATTCTACGCTTTTTAAAAACTAAAAAAATGTGCAAAGAGAGCTAAGAGTAATACGAATAGGCAGTTGTACAAATACGCGACTCAAACAATTGAAATTTATTTTTCTTTTCATTAATAAATAAAAAAAATCTTTTATCGTAAGTTTACATTTAACTTCGTGTTGAAATATCAATTAACAGTTATTTCAACGTATTCATTCGAAGATGACATAAAATAATTATAAAGAGATTTAATATACGAGTGTAAAATAGGCACAAACTAAATTTAAAAAAAAATGTATTGTTATGGTGATGACAACTGTAACAGCAAAAACATCTACTATTACTTGAAAAAGAAGCTTGTAAGAAAAATAATGATCACCAGAACAACAAGGGTCAAAGGGTAAACTAATATAAATAGTAACCATATAGAGTTGCAGTGGAAAAAAAACTTAAGTTCTTTTTATGAAGCGATAGCTTTAGCATTAGTACAACTTCAAGATATAGGTCTTCCATCAAGTCTTAATAAACATCGTAAATGCTTGATTAAACATTTAATGACGTAAATCTCAAAATAAAGCCAAAAATGTACATTTAAAATCCAAGAAATCAAAGTGCTGCAGTAAAATGTTACACTTAAATGCAAAAGAGTTTCCTAGTTCTTTTGAATATCACAGTAAATTTGTGAGAAATTATGTAAATGTTTAAATTTTTTCCTAGTATTGTAGCGTCTTATAGGTTGAATGATGTGGCTACTACATTAGTTCATGGAGATGCTCTTGACCACCGTTTTGTGTGGGCCTCATAGACTATATAAATTGTTGAAGTATTGATGAGGCTTCAAAATCGTTAAAGCAATCTTTCAATGAAAAATATAAATTAAAAACTGAACAGTTAATAGGATTAAATTTCATAAATAAATTAAGATTAATACAAAATGACAAATAAAAGATAGAATAAAAAATTTCCGAATCTCATAAAATAATGTATAAAGTAAACTTTAATCAACCTAGTTTAAAACAAATGTATTGAATGCGCTAACAAATCACGTAAATAATAACGAAAAATCGATAATAAAGAATATAATAAACAACTATAAAAGTATATTTGCAAAAGATAAATATAACGTAGGCAGAGTAAAGGATTATGAGGCCAAGATTGACCTCATAATAGAGAAATATTGTAGCAATCGACCATATAGGTGCACAATCGAAGATGAAAAACAAATAGAGGGACAAACTGCCGGGCTACTAAAAAGAAACCTCACAGAGGAATCTCTAAAGTATTAAAAGAATAGTATTAAAAATAAGAAACTACAAATAGTTTTTAAAATTAGATTAGTTGCTTTGATATTTATGGGTAGGATTGACAACTAAATTAAGTGATTTACTGTATGTAAAATAAAATAATAAAACTTTTTGTTATTTACAGAGAAACGTTTCAGGTATTATTGTTATCTAAGAAACAACGTTTTATATACATTAAAAAAGCTGACACAATGACTAAAGATTTTCTTAACAGCTTGTTAAAAAATAGATATTATGCGGGTTTTACTGGTATGATTAGGCCATCAAATTATAGCGGAACTTCCTCTTGTATTTATAATATTTTTATAAAAATTGATATTACACAAGCAGTAACTTATGAATTAAAGATTCCAACTCTAAATCATTATCCGCTATTTGTTGAAATAAGTAAAGCCCAAAATAGTACCATAAAAAACTGTGCACCCTACTTTAATTACAATAAATTTAATTCAATAGCTAAAACTTTTAGCTGGAGTATAGTACGATCAATGGATAAGAGAAACAAAGTAATGAATACTCTAATTAACCGAGTGCAGTATTGTATGGATAATATAAAAGGTAAATCGAACACAAATGAAAAAAAGCACAGTATAATTCTAAGAAAAATGTGAATTACTTTAGCAATGATAACATTTTGTATAAGAAAATGAATGTTATACAATTACATTAAAAATATTGAAAATAATGCATATTTAAAAATAGAAAATAATAAATATGTGAAAGTCTTGAACAAATCAATAAAAGATGCAAAAATAAAACATAGAAAAAATTTATGTAATAAAAATTGTAATAACGCAAAGCAACTAAAGAAGATTGTAAAGCTGAAAATCAGCAAAAAATTACCTGATATTATTAGTGCAATAAGTAGTATATACTACAAAGACAGAAATTTATTACAGCACGAAGCTAAAAAACAAATTATTTAAGTACTTACTTCTATAACATAAGTAAAGATTCAAGCGATTAGACTACTGCATGAATAAACTCATTAAGACGTCTACCTCCAATGAGAAAAGAAACAATTTTATACTACCTACTAATAAACATAAAGTACAATGTACAATAAGCAAACTAAAAAATAAAAAATGGTGAAACAGATAGAATAAATTCTAAGGTACTGGAATTTCTGTCTAATTTTATGTGTAAATCTTTCACTTATATCTATAATTTATATATCACACAATAAACATGGCCTTGTGCCTTGAGAAAAAGTAAAGTAATGCCCATTTACGAATGTAAAAGCAAGCAAGAAATTACAAATTACAGACCAATCTTACTAATATCAACCTTTGCTGAGGTGTTTTAAAAATTATGACGTCACAGGCTTTCAATATTTTCAATTAAAATCAAAATATTAGTAAGAAACCAATTTAGATTTATAAAAACTACAGAAACCAAAGACACATTTTAAAAATGCTGTTAAATTAATTGGCAATAAGTTGAACCAAAGTATAGCAATATCTTTTGTAGATCTAGCAAAGGCTTTTGATACAGTTAATCGTAACATACTGCTAGAAAAGATATGTAGCTGTGGTATCAGAAATACAGCATACGATCTCCTAAGAAGCTATCATAGCAACAGGAAACAAAAAGTAAGAATGCATAAAACCAAAAGTGATTATAGCACCTTAAATATTAAGTTTACACGAGGAACTACATTAAGTCTACTGTTATGTATTATTTACATAAATGACTTTCTAATTTCAATGCCATACAAAAAATAATAGAATACAGAGAGTCGAATATTACAAGTATTAAGGACTGATTTCTGACTATTACTTAACATGAAATAAATCTGTTGAACATATAATAGAAAAAAATAAAAATTTAATTTCTATTTTTTAACGTAACTCCCGAGTTCATGGATTATAATACATTTAAAAAAATTATTAAGGTGAAGTAGGTAGTAGTGGAACAGTTTTTAAGGCAAAAAAATTTAAGCATTTAATTTTATGTCAAATATGTGACCCTGTATAGGAAAAAAACTTTTTTTAATTTACGTTTTGCATTTTATTAATGGAAAAAGAAAGAAAAATCTTATAAAATAATTGAAGGAAATGAGTAAATATTATTTATGTAAACACTTTTAATACTGCAGTAGTAAGACAGACTTTCACCTGATGTCTGGTATAGTAGGACATGCTGGCAGCAATAGTGAGACAATATATAATACGCACGAATAATGATTTTCTATTATTCATACATTGAATTATGTAATGAAACATAATATATGATCAGAACAATATTAATAAAAACTAAAATTCGAAATAATTTACAAGCATAAACATATAAATACACAACATACAAAACTACAAATACCATTTCTTCAACATTTAATGCACAGCGCTCTGTCTTCTAAAATTTTTGTTTTATTTTTGGCATCTATTCCAAATGTAACATTTTGCTTTAATTTATTTATTTTCAAAATAGTTTTTTTTTTTGTGTGTTAACAACTGTTTTAGCGTAGCTTTTTAATTCGAATTTAGTTATTTATCCCTAGCTACCTTATTTTCCTTTCTTTCACACTTATTCAACATAATTTTCTGTTTTTTGCTTATCCTGTCTTTTTCTTTTTTTTTTTTTTTTCAAAGCTTTTACAGAAGATCATCAACATTAAATACTTGCAGAATAGTTGTACCTTTTTTTTTCTTTAAATTTCTGTTAAGAACTGAAAACACTTTTTTCAAAAGTAAACCATTAAAAACGAAAAAAAAAATTTCAAAATATAATTTTGTATAGATTAAAAATTATAACGTCCATAACATATATAGCATATACCATTGTTGATTTCTGATGGATTTTCAATATCTACAGAAGTATTTAAGCCACTAGGAATTTTATTACCTGGTACATTGAAGTCAATTTTATTTTTTATGCCACTTATTGTCTCATAATTGTGCACCGTTAAGTAAAGGATGTCATCTGAAAACAGATTATATAATCGTGACAATAAATTATGCTTAATCGAAATAACAATACTACAAACATTATGTAATATTAGTTATTATCTCCACGATTGCCTGAGTTCTCAAAAAAATTACTACTTGTGATTGTATTTTGGTTGATTATATGACTACTTGCAGACTGATTAACAAAACAGTACAGTAGGTCTAATACTCTGTCAAGTGTTTCTAATAAAGTCATATCGATGACAACACCTGCTTCAGATTCGTCGAATTCATTTGCAATAGTTACATGTTAAGAGGTTTCAAAATCATTAGCAAGTAAATTATTTGAAACATCGCACTCCCGATCCCAAGTACGACTTTGTGGATCCGAGGATACAGAGTGCGAGGTTTGTTCCGAATATATGTTGCAACGATCCAACTATTAATTAAAAAAGTATTTTCTAAATATATATTCTGTGTATCCCAATGGAATGACAAAACTTTAATTATAGACAGTCCTAGGTGATCAGGAAAAATACTTTTGTGTGAAACATGAATCTATTCGATTTTTCATGATAATAAGATTGTTTATGGCTTAAACTAGCATTACATCCGTTTTACATCTGAAAAAAGTCACTATCCATAAAATTTTCTGTTAAACTTTAAATTTAAACAGTAACAAAACTACTTTAGAAGGATTAGAATCAGAATAAAAGACATAAGAAGAAATAAATTTAACCACATAGGATAAGCCTTTTAATTCTAAAAAAACGTTAAATTTAGAAATAAATTGATAGTTTTAATAAAAAGGCTTCGTCAAATACTCCCCAATTTAAAAAAAAGTAAAAAGAGCATGATGATTGAAAAAACTGTTGAATTACTACTCCATTATTCCAAATTTCGCTTTTAAAATTAAATGCTAATATTTGCTTTAACAACAAGTAACTCTTGAAATAATAATTCGAAACTGGAGACAGAAAAATAAAAAGTTGGAGAATAGAGAAAGAATTAATCAATACACTTGACAAATAATTATTTTAACAATGTATAGTTGTACATAAGTGTACTTCTTGTATGCGTTATTTAGGTACCTTCTGAATTTTTCTTCTAAAAAAAATTTTTCACATTCACGTGCACAGTTTCTATTTTGATCAAAAAACGCAAGACGACGATTAAAATGCATCTATATTTTTTATAAACAATGACGAACAATGCATATCTTAATTGTCATATTTTCTACTTTTCTATGATTAGAATGTGATACTTTTTACTTTTTATTTTCTGATATTCATAGCATTTTAAATATCTTTCAGTAAACGAATTAAGAGATAAAGAACTGTTGATTAACCATTTTAATTTTATGGTGGAGGTGGTATCAAGACGAATCAAGTACTGAAACAGTTAATCATTTACTTAATCATAAACACTCGATGACCACAAAATTTGTGATTTGCTAGAAATAAAAAATTTGTTATTACGGTACAAAAATGAACAATACTCTTCGTAAAAAAAACAGTACAGTTACGTTTATTTCATCAAAAAATTTCCACTTACCACTTTTTTTTAATCCAACACGTTTTTTACTTTCAATTAAAAAATTTTATTTTTTCTTAAATCTAGTAACATAAGTAAAGATTCAAGCGATTAGACTACTGCNTCCTCCTGGTATTGGATATAAACTTACCGCAGATGGACAGTATGACTTAAATAATAAAAGACTGTGCAATGTTGGAACACCAGAACAGCCTCAAGATGCAGTAAATTATGCTTACTTCGTTGGAGTGGTTAAAAAACTTGAAAAAGAAATAGATAGCTCTAGAATTTTTATATACAACTTACAAAAAAAATTTTTATTTATTTTTAGCGTTTTTCATGACTATTTAATAATTCTTGAGGTCGAGTTTGTAATAAAGTTAGCTTATTTTTAATAATCTGTCATTTATTTATGGTCAATTATACGTCACGTCATTAAGATGCAAAAGTAGAAATAAATTGAATGTTTGAAGATATGTTTGATTATGTGTGAAAATTCAAAAGTCTTATTTTAAAGGAGAGTTTTAAATTAATCGAAATTGAAAGTTAATAAGTAATTTTATCTATGCTCAAGAAAAAAGATTAAGCGTCACAGTAATAACCTACATATTTTCATAATGAGCAAACAAGAATTTTAGTTTTTATGTGGTAAATAAGAATACTGGTAAGATCTACTGTTTAAACATCCTTTAAGTTTATTCGTTGTTTTTTTAATAAGTAGCATATTATCATGTCATATTTTTCTACATGTTTAAAAGCACAATCTATTAACTTATTATGACACAAAAAAAGTCAGCGTGTCATTGCTATACGTGAATGGTGGCTTAGAAACAATGGTGTTTTGCTAACAAGATATGCAGAAAAGATTATCATAATATTTTTAAATTGAATAAAATTTACCAAAAAATGTATGACGCTGTCGAAGTAGTGCAAGTAAGAACAAAATTTTGTTTTGGTATTTCAAGAAGGATAAGGAGGTATGAAACAGAAATTTTAACCCATAAAAAAATTAAAAAAAAGGAAGACTTTCATCTAACATGTAGTGAAGTAAAAGTTATAAACGGATTGTACGGCTACGGGGATCAAATAGAAAATTTAACTAAATGAAACGGAATGCAACAGTTCTTGTTATAAGTTGTATCAGAAGAAAATTATTGGCTCAGTAGAAAATTCCAAACCGTTGAATAATGTACAAATAAATAGGTTCACCTTGCTTGTATGACAAAGGGCCAAGAGGTATTAGAAAAATTTGAGAGGCCAAACTGTAAATTACAGACAAACTGAACTGATTTTATCTAAGATTGGAGGGACCATAGAAGGACCAAGGACATGTGGGGAGAAACAATAAAAGGAAAACTCCGCACCAATCAGATGGGATTTTGGGTCCTGGTTAAATGGGCTGAATTTAATATATGTTGTAGATTATGCTCTTCTGAACAAAAGTTTTCAAAGGCACAACGGCCGAAAATGGACAGTTTTTAAGTAAATATCTGATTAAGTTGTCAATTCTGCTAAGGTTAGTTTGACATTCGACTCAGGACAGTCAATGAATGTAGCTCGTTCGATGTACAAAGAAATGATCGGAAATGGTTATGTCAAATGCATCTGACATTCTTGACTGTTGTTAAGCGCATTATAAAATTATTCTAGCTCAATTAATAGTAGCGTAGACCATTTGCATTAGTTTTTTGTACAAGAAATCGATAGCCTTTAGTATAATAAAGAGCTTATCGTAGTTTACCGCTAAATGAATAGTTTTATAATTTTTTAACTATTAATAGCCAAAAAATACTCACTCAGGTTCATCAATATAAGCTGTCATTATTATTCTTATACAAATAGTTATGCTGACCGTATTCTTTACTATATCAATTCTTTAACGACTGTTAACAGCATTATTATAACCGAAATGTATTTTGTAGTTGATTATAACTAAATTAATCATTAACTGATAATAAATAGTTTTCTCATTTTTTATCCTAACTATTTTATTTGCGTTATTGATTACAGGTATTGTGAGCTTAGATCTCAACTCCACTACCACTTCCTCATCCAGTTTCCAAAACCTACTACTTATAGATCCTGCGTTATCCTGAACCTTTTCTTGTATCAATGAATACGAACTCCCGTACACAAGATAAAATTTTTTGAGACGATTAACCATCTCTTGCGATACATAAAAGTACTTTTGTCCACAGAAATTATCTTTTAAAAAAAAACAAACAGAAATTTTTTAAGGAATTGTACAAACTTTGTTAAGATGCATTATTATTAAAATTAAACTGATCTATTAAAAAATTATTTGAACTTTATGACAGTTTTTTAAACCAATAAAACTATTCTAATTTGTTTTCGATGTTCATAATTCAATATTATTTTTATAACTGTTTCACTATTGTAAGCATGTCAAATAATGCATAAAGCATTGTAAGTATGTAACTCCAAGTGTCATCACTAAGTGTATGCACGCATATGTGCGTACTTGTGTAACCAACTTTCATTATTCGTGTACAAAAATAAGACTTTGTCTTTCATTTACAATACACATTTTTCAGTGCTTAACAACTTTTGTTAATGAGCAAAGTAAAATTGTCTTGGCTACGGAAAATAATTGTATCGACGTTAGATACAGTTTGACTGTGTTCGTAACCTGTACAAAAAAAAAAAAAAAATTCAAATGACAAAGTTTGAAGTCCTATGTCCAGCAATTTCAGCATTCTGTTCAATGATGAACTTTCAACTATTAAAGGTATACAATTATTTTTCAAAAGCACTGTGTTATGTAAGTGTAAAGGAAATATCATAGTTATGTATATTCACTGTTTAAGTCCAGACATTTAGCCAGACAATATGCCAGACATTTAGCCAAACTTTTAGCCATATTTTTAACCGTACATCCAGCCGTAAATTCAGATGCATTGATCTATACATTGAGCCATACTTTAAGCTATACATTTAACCATGCTTTTAGCCATATTGTAAGCTATACTAGCAGCCATATATTCAGCCAAGCATTGAGCCATACTTTAAACCATACATTTATCCATACTTTGAGCTATACTTGGAGCCATACATTCAGCCAGACATTGTGCCATACTTGAAGCTGTGCTCTTAGCCATTTTTTTAGCCTTACTCTTACGGCCATACTTTGAGCCACTTTTTAAACCACTCTTTTAGTTATACATTAGGCCATACTTTTTTTTTTATATTACAGTGTACTAACCTCTGAGAGGTATGTACACCACTTTATTTAATATAGTTCTGTACATAGAGTAGGTTCTATACATAGAAGTGATATTTATTTACAGAAAGTTCTTCAGTAGNCTTAAAACTGTTTTTTTTCTTAATGATTATCAGTCTTTTGGATAAGGCACAATGTTTCTTAAATTTAATGAGATCTTCTAGTTTAAGTGTATTTAAATACTTTTTAAAGGCCGCAGACTTCAGTCTTGTCGACCGATCACAGTCCGAGTCCCACCAGGCAACAGGGTTGATGTGAAGGTGGATAGGCTGTAAAAAATGATGCTTTCTATGTTGTATGGAGGATACATGTTCATTTTTTTTAGGTCTTTGAGTAGGTCTTTTCTGGGAGCATCATATTATTGACAGGATCAGATTACATGGTTTAAATCTTCAGAATGATGTCCACATTTACATCCTAGATCCAAAATAATGCCTTTACGATGACGTGATTCACCCAGGCTGTGGTGGTTAGCCCTCATACGGTTTACACTTACAATGTAGTCTCTTGGCAAGTTCAGTTTTTTAAACCACGGATCCTTCCTTGATATGTGGAACAATTTAAAAAAGAGTTTGCCTTTAAGGTCTCTGTCTCGTTTGTTTTTGGCGTCACTGTTAGAGTACGCATTGAAGTAAAAGGTCTCGGTAAGATCCGTGTAGTTGACAAAGTCTACCTTTTGATCAGGAGAGCATGTAGCAAATTTAGCGATTGAGTCAGCCCGATGAGCCCTATGTGAGCTGGAATCCACACTAACTTAATAAAGGATCCAGGATTTTTAGTGACGTATTGGAGGTATTTAATTTTGATATCATATACAAGGTAATTGGTTTTAACACTATGCCTTGAGGAGGATAGGCTATTCAAGGCGCTAAGGGAATCACTAAAAACAAGGTAGTTACTGTCAGGGTAGGTTAAAATATACTCAAATGCTGAATTAATAGCTGTTAACTCAGCTGAAAAGACGGAACTTTTAGGGTGCAAGCTTTTAGCGTCAATAAACTCACTCTGGGGGCATATACAGGCAGAACCTACACTTTTTGAATCTTTAATTTTACTACTATCAGTAAAGATGGCTATGGCTTTTTGGAGCGAAGTAAACGTTTTTAGAGATTCATTGGGTGTAGCTGAATCTTTAATCGTCTTACCTATTTCTATATCAACAGGGATAGTGTAGAGAGCTGTGAAAAAGTGATGTTTGTACATGTTGTAGTTATCGTCTGTTCTAATGTTGAAGTCATTTTGTAAGTCAACGAAAGAGTAGATACATTTAATAAGGAGTCCGGGGGATCTAGGAAGAGACTCAAACTTATTGAGAAAAGATAAAATAGCTAGCGTAGTTTCGTGAGAGGTGTTGCTAAGATCTTAGATAAATAGTATGAGCAGAGGAAGCTTGAACGCTCTTTGATGGAGATTAGCCCTGATTCGGCAAGAAGAATGTTTGTCGGGATAGATCTACGGTATCACATGGCATACCGGATAGCAGCATATTGAATTTTTTCCAGTTTATTTGTTTTATTGAAGGTGGTAGGAAAATAGATAAAGCTCGCGTAGTCCATGATGGATCTAACAAAGCTCTTGTATAAAATTAGTAGAGTTTCTGGGTGGGCTCCCCACCAAGTTCCTCTCAAGTACCTGATGATGTTCACAGCAGTCATGCATCTCCTATGTACATGTGTAATGTGCTCATCAAAGGTCAATCTGTAGTCTAAATGTAGCCCTAAAAATTTGACACTGTCAGAGGACTTAGTATTGGAGGTGTCGATGAACAGTTCCGTTTCGCCCGGTTTAACACCTTTTTTATTTAGGTGAAAGAATTATGACTTTTTTTCGGAAATATTAAGTCCTATGTTGTCAAGGTTCATAATTATAACGTTTATGGAGTTTTCCATAGTAGTTTTACTGTCGGCTTTATTAGTGACTTTAGTGTAGAGAGCTAGATCATCGGCGAATTGGGAGGTAAACACATTTTCAGGAATTTCTTCGGTGATTGAAGAGACGTAAAGAGAATACAATAAGGGGCTGAGAACTGCTCCCTGGGGCACGCCTCTATAGGAGATGTGATAGTTGTCGCCAGTGCTTTCAGTGAAGATATGTCTTTTCCTGGTGAAAAAACTTATAAGTCTAATAATTTGAGGAGAGAAGCCTAATTCCGCCAGTTTAGATATAAGAATGTCTATGTTAACATGGTCGAAAGCACCTTCGATGTCCAGAAATACTGCATAAACCTCTTTTTTTTCTCTGAAAGCTTCATCTGTGGTGAGAGTGAAGTTGGTTAAATTATCCAAACATGAGTTGCCTCTTCTGAACCCATGTTGACTTTTTGGAATTAGTCCTTTAGTTTTCGACCACCATTGAATCCTGTTTTTGAGCAGGGTTTCAAAAAGCTTACAGAAACAGGAAGTAAGGGAAATTGGTCTGAGACCGTTTCCATTAGGTTTTTTGATGAAGTGAACATAACTTTCTTTCCAAGTGTCAGGATAAAGACCCGAAGCAAACATGGCATTAAAAACATCAACAAGTATAAGTTTTAGTTTGGTTGGGAGCCTAACAATGACCTCAAAATTAATGCCGTCTCGACCTGGGGAGGATTTCAAATTTTTTCCATCAAGGGCGTGGTTTAACTCGATAAAGAAAAAGGGAGAGTCGAGAAATTCATTTTTGGATGAGAAAGGAAAGAAACCTGGGTCTGTGGACCCAAGGCGGGCAGATCTTGTCAAGAGCAGATTCCAGCTTACTGTCGTTAATTTGCAAGTTCTCGGTCACGTGGTTTGGTTTGGCTTTGGACCAGCAATTGTTTAGCATTTTACACTTGTTCCAGACATAGGAAGGATCTGTGCGAACATTAATTTTTTCAGCGAATTGCTTAAAACTGTTTTTTTTCTTAATGATTATCAGTCTTTTGGATAAGGCACAATGTTTCTTAAATTTAATGAGATCTTCTAGTTTAAGTGTATTTAAATACTTTTTAAAGGCCGCAGACTTCAGTCTTATCGCACGATCACAGTCCGAGTCCCACCAGGCAACAGGGTTGATGTGAACTCTTTTTGATACCAATTTTCTTTGATGGGTGTTAGATGTGACTGCATTCGTTACCATTGTAGTAAATAAATTGTATGTTTCTACTGGAGAGAGTTCTTCAAATCCAGAAGAAAGAAAGAACGGAAAAGTATCTTCCAGCTCAGCATAAACCCTGTTCCAGTCGGTGCGATTTAAATTGCATTTAAATGTTTCTTTATTATAAATAAATTTTTCGATTGATACGTTAAAAAATAGAGGGAAATGATCAGAGTCCCATGTGTCCTTGATAGTCTCATAGCTAACCCAGTCTTGGAGGTTGTGAGTTGAAAAAATAAGATCTAAATTAGATCTGTAACCGTTGTGGACATTTATATATGTTACAGTATCAAAATTGTGGAGATGTAGATTGTAGGCATTATAAGAATTTTCTAAACGAATACCATTGTCATCTGTAGATTTACAATTCCAAATGAGGTTTTTAGCATTAAAGTCACCTACAAAAATTGTATAATTATTTGTATCAATGCAGTTAAAGACTTCATTCCATTCAGGCTGGGTTAGCGTGGAACCAGGAGATTTGTAGCAAACATACAATTTAATATTGGGTTCAATATTATTAAATAGGAGACCGCACATTTCAACTAAATACAGAGGGGAATCAACTTCTAGCTCCTTGAAGGCAAGGTCTTTACGAATAAAGATAGCAATACCTCCACCTGTTGAGTATAATAGATCTTTTCTATGTACACAGAATCCCTGTAGAATGTAAGTTTATTCAGGAGTAAGCCACGACTCAACTATGATAATAACATCTAGATCAAGTGAGATTTTTTTAATAGTTGTAAACTTGTTTGGAAGGCTTCTAGCGTTCCAGAACACTACTCTTGAAGGAGCTTGAAGAGATTGATTATTTACAGAATATGTACTTGGCTTCTGGAAATGTGCCGTCATTGAAGCTTATTAGTAGTTTAAAAAAAAAAAAAAAAAAAAAAAAAAAAAAAAACTACTTAAACAAAGGGTCGTAGTCTTCTTCTTCTTCGTCTACTTGAGAGTTGAACTCTTTAAGGTCGTAGTTTACTGCGTGTCGTTGGTTTTCCCCGTAGTTGTTACTTGATTGGTAGCGACTAGATTTGTTACTGTAGGTGTGAACTGGAGTCCATCTTCAAGGAACTTCTAGGCGTCGACTGCTGGAAGGAATCTCCTCTACTCCGGTGGCTTGGGGTCGCTGAATTTGATGACTGGGCAGACAGAAAATAGAGCCCTCTACAGTTCTTTTTGTATTTTTAACTGGAAGACTGGAGAAGCGAGGTTGATAGCTTGAATGCTCGTTTCCTGACAAGTAGGGGCAGTTTTTCTTCTGGTATTTAAACCAGTCCCTTCGAAGTTCTTTGGGCTTAGTAGATTCTTGTGAATGGATCTTGGCCGGTTGGGTAAAAGATCTTCTTTCGACGCGTGCAGGCGGGGGAGAACGTGTTTTGTTCTGGCCAACAACTTCGGAATATGTAGATTGGACCTGATCCGAGTCTTGATAAAGGTCACTGAGCGGCCGCCACCTATTGACGCTGTGAAAGCTATTATGCTGTGATATGCGTGGAAACGACTCTTTTGTGGCGTGTGGAACTTGTGGGACGAAGTCTCCTGAAGCAATCTTTCTGGCTTCGTCAAAGGACTTGTTCTCTGTGGCAATGATGTACTGTACACGTTTTTCCCTAATCATGATTGGACACATTTTGTCCAGAGCTGCATGTTCACCTTGGCATGCTGGGCATTTGAGTTTCTCACTTGCACAGGTTCCATCGTGTCTTTTGTCACCACACTTTCTGCACAATGCCTCAGATTTACAATAGGTGGATGTGTGTCCTGGTTTGTAGCATGAGAAACAGATTCTGGGAGAGGCAAAATATGGATGAACGTCGTGTGAGATTCCATAAAGGTATGCGAACCTAGGAAGATCTTGACCTACGAATGTGATACTAATTGAGGTAGTGGGGATCCTTTTGGGTTGAGACTCATCAAATGAATAAGCACGATTTCTTTTGGTTAATCTTTTGACAGATGCAACTTCAACACAGCTTCTGAGGTCAGCCGATATGTCCTGGTCTTCTATATCTGTGTCTACTCCTCTTATGACTCCTTTGCGAACAAGGCGATGTGAGGGGATGAAGATGTCACAATTCTTGCTTAGTATTTCTTGATCGGTGACGAGTTTGTTTGCTTCATGGATGTTTGAGCAGAGCACTTCAATTTTTCTTTGTGACTTGGGCACAATATGATCAATCTTGCATTTGTTGAAGATTAGTTTGCTAATCGCATACCTGTGCAAACGAGGAGTAGGGCCTTCGTTTGGTCTTTTACTGCAGATTAAGACACCATAAGGACCTTGGTTCTTTGCTGAATAGAATTTTGTTGCTGCTGAGCTAGCTTTATTTAGATTGTAGTTATTACCTTGAGTAAGGTTTGAAGAAAGTTAAGGATCTTCCTGGGTCGGTAGACGTTGGTGCTGCTGCTGCTGCTGGAGCTGTTGGTGTTGCTGTTGTTGCTGTTGATGTTTCTGCTGTAAGAGCAACTGTTGGTCATGATGTTGTGAAGCCAGAACTGGAAGGCTTTCAGCTGCTAGCTTATCGTTATGAACGTTTTTCGGAACTTTGCTGTCAGTTGGGACCTGATTGGCGTATTCTTCATTATGCCGCTTGTTTCTATTCTTGCTTACATCTGTCCAAGAGCCTTGGTCCTCTTCGATAATTTTTGCAATTCATGCAGCCAAATATTTGGCAAAACTTGGAGCCAGATATTCAACCAGGAGGACACCACTAACTGATATCTTTTATATAATAGTTGAAAAAATTAGCGTAATATGGTGCCAATAACCTACTTCATTATGGAAGGAGAAAGAGCGTCATTATTTACCCGAATACGAACTATTTTATTACTTCATTTTGACTTTGTACGAGTATCTAAGCGTACTTAGTCGCGGTGGCGCAATGGTAGAGTTGCAGTTCCGTGGACATCCGAGATAAAGCAGCGGTTAGTACTTGAATAGATTACTGTTAAAGTCTCGCCGTTTCGCCTGTGCTGCTGATTTTCGTGGGTCAATTAAATGTATCTCTGACGCTTCGACTACGTGGTTATAGGTGTGACTGTGTCAGCTCTGGTGTTTACACGTGTTTATACGTATAAACATCTGAAAATAACTTAGGTGCACAGATGACTGATAAACATCATTCTTGTGTAGGAGAAAGCCATGTCTGAGCCTGTGGGAGATGATGAATAATAAAAAAATTAAAAAAAAATAAATAAATAAGAATCCAAACGTACTCAAAGCATCGTTTAAGTTAGTGACGTCGGAGCTACACATATGCATATGTGCATACTTATGTAACCAGCTCTAATTATTCGCGTACCAGGTTAGAAAATCGTTTTACATTTTCAATACGCATTTTGAAGTGCCTTAAAAGTGCTTCAAGTCATACTTTAAGCCATACGTTCAGCCACTCATCGTACCGTACTTTGAGCTATACTTTTAACCATACTTTAAGCTGTACATTCAGCCACCATTGAGCCAGACATTGTCTCAGAATTTGAGCTACACTTGTAGCCGTACATTCAGCTAGACATCGTGCCATACTTTAAGCTGTACTCTTAGCCATACTCGTAGGCATACTTTTATAGCTATAGTTGAGCTATACTTCAAGCCGTATTTTTAACCATACATTAACCTATACTTCGAGCCATACTTTAAGCGATATCTTTAGCAGTACTTTAAGCCAGTCTCTTACCGAAACGAGCACTGCAAATTAATTTCTTAAATACTACAGTTTAACAACTGAAATATATGTAGTGCCATGAAACTTTTGTTTTTGAAGTGTAATGACTGAAACACTACTTTTTAATTGGATCCAAAGATTCACAAATCCCCAAGTTTTAACGTGTACCTGCAGTTGAAATGTTCAATCGCAGTGTTCGGTATGTAAGGGCCAAAAAGTAAGACAATTAACAGGTGACACACATTGAAAATGGGTTTGAATTCTGGCTTTAATCATTCAAGGAGAAAGAGCGTCATCATTAACATAAAAATGAACCATTTTATCACTGCATAATAACTATGTGTGAGTACCTATACGTTCTCCAGGCATTGTCTAGTCACTTACGTCAGAATCACCTATATGCATCTGAGCATACTTACGTGACTAACTCTGATCATTTGCGTACTAAGTAAAAAAATCGTTTCACATTTCCAATACACATTTTTAAGTACCTGAAAACTTGTGTAAATCGGCACGGAAAGTTTTTCTTGGCTACGAATAATAATTATATCATAATTAGGTATCATCTAACTGTGTTCGTAACCTGTAACAAAAACAAATGACAAAGTTTGAAGTCCGAGGTCCAGCAAACTGTTCGATGATATATTTTTTACCATTGAATGAACACAATTATTTTTTAAATTAACTGTGGATTAAAATTAGAGAAAAAATCGTACAGTTCTGTATATTAACTGTATAAGTCAAGACATTTAGCCAGACAGTAGGCCAGTCATGTAGCCATACATTTAGCTGTAAATTCAGGCACACATTGAGCCAATATGAGCCATATTTTGAGCTATACTTTCTGATATTCGCTGTGTGCAAGTGTATTGGCGTCATCTGATGGTGAAACGTTGTGTGATTTTATGGCTTTAGAGGATCCAATACCTTATAAATAGCAAATATCTCAAGTTTACAGATTTATCACTACAGCAAACGTGGAAGCAACAATAATTTCAACAATTTTGAATATCCCAGTTATCTATTATGTACAATGTTGAAGCAAAAAGTTACTCTGACATCTGAATTATTAAAACAAAAACGCCTTTGAAGCCAGTAACATAACCTCAAACTGTAATATCGAAGCAGAACAGACTCATCTCGACCATAAAGTTACGTGAGTATGACGCAAGTGACAGTAAGTGACATCTTCACTAGCTTTATTCTATTAATTACCATTCGTATGATCGAAGATTATATTCAATATCTTTTCAATAAAAAAACTGTGAACGAGGAGTTTATCGTGATAACAATTATATTAACATTTAGTGATTCAAAATTTTGAAAAACTCAATAACACGTAATCAATAATGTTATGAGTCCTCAAGAGTCCTGAGATTTTGTACATTTCTCCCACCATGGGCTCTTGGATCGCTTGTTTTAACCCCCTCTACGGACTTGCACACAGCGAATACTTTAAGTCAAACGTTTAGCCACACATCGTGCCGTACTTGAAGCTATACTTTTAGACATACTTTTAGCCATACATTTAGCCGTACATTCAGCCGGACATTGAGTCAAACCTTAAGCCATACTTAGAGCCATACTCTAAGCCATACATTTAGCCATACTTTTAGCCATTCTCTGAGCTAAACTTGGAGCTATACATTCAGCCAGACCTTATACCATTCATAAGGCCATACCTCGAGGCTTTTTTTACCCATACCTTCACGTATACGTTAAACGAGACATTGAGCCATACTTGAAGCCAAACCTTTAGCCCTACATTTAGCTATACTTTAAGCCATAACTTGAGCTATATTTGGATCCATTTATTTATTTTCACTTTTATAGCTGTACCTTAAACTATACGTTAAGCCATATTTTGAGCCATACTTTGAGCCATACTATGAGCAATACCTTAAGCCAAACTTTTAGCTATACCTTTGTCATACTTTGAACTATACTTCGATGATTGAAGCACACTACAGGGAAAGTGGTAGTGTGAGACTCAGTGAATTTTTTTTTTCAGACCACCTATACCCACTAAACCCCCCCCCCCATATCGCTTGGCTTTTGTTTCACCCTGGAACCGCGCTAGCATTACTTCAGGGTGGAGCCACCAGGGCGACCATCGTGTCTCACAGCATTAACGAGCTAACTCGCCACCATTTGCTAGAGGTGCCAATCCTCTCGAGTCCTCAAAAGGACTCAGGATCCCTGAAGATCGGCACCCGTTCTCTAGCGCTACAACATTTGATGCTTTCCTATGCTGCTGCCTAAAGGGCAGCCTCAGTATCCCGCGCGGCAGCTTTTTCCTCTTCCTTCTTGCGATGGACCACTGACCCGACGTAACCATCCTCCGCCTTTCATCTCTCTTCGGTGCGAAGCATCACAGAGATGATGTTTTCGGGAGTGGGTGTCACGCTGAGCTTGTACACCAGTTGCTGGCGCTCACGGTGCCATCTCTCGCACACGAAAAATGTATGTTCGACGGTATCATCCACTGCGGGGCAGTAAGCACATCTGGGGGATGCCTTTACCGCCACGCGATGGAGATAGGTATCGAACTGACCATGTCCAGAGAGGAACTAAGTGAGCTAATAATTCACCTCTCCGTACCGTCTCCCCACCCATGGTCGCAGGTCCGGGATCAGCCGGTGCGTCCATCTACCCACACTAGCCTGATCCCAATCCTGTTGCCACGTCGTCAACGTTTCCTCCTGCCTGTCGACATCACTTTCGTTACCGGAGCCCAGGAACTTCCTTCGCCGCTCCAGTGCAAGCAACACGACGGGAATCGTTCATGCTATCATCATATCAGCAGCAGAGAAAACCATGCAGTAGGCGCAAGCGATTCTTAGAGATCCGATGTACTGCACCAAAATGAGGCACTCTCGAACGTCCCGTCTCGCAACCGCATCCGCCCACACCTCCGCGCCGTACAGCAGTATCGAGTTGGAAACCGACGCCAGAAGCCGTCTTTTGGCTTCTCGCGAGCCCCCAACGTTCGGCATTTACCATGTTAGCGATCCCGCAACCTTGGAAGCTTTTTCGGTTGCTCTCTTGATGTGCTCCCAGAAGGTGAGCCGTGAATCGACCCACACCCCCAGGTAGCGCACAACCCGGCTTGCGAAGATTGCCTTACCTGCAACGTTCAGGCGAAAGTCCCCCCCGAATCACCTTTGCCTGGCAAATACGACCATCTCCGTCTTGTCAATCGCAAGTACAAAACCGTGATCCCGCAACCACTCCGACAGTATCGCGACAGTCCACCGAATTTTGCGCTCGGCCTCCTCTTGGGATCTCGCTGTGACGTGCAGTGCTATTTCATCAGCACAACCCGTCAGCTTGACCCCCAGAGGCATTTCAAGGCGCAGAAGTTCATCATAGACTAAGTTCCATAAGTCAGGGCTAAGGGCGGAGCCCTGTACGACTCCCGACGTCAGGCACCTCTCTCTTGGTTCATCCTTCGTGTCGTACCAGAGTACATGATCCTGGAGATAGCTATCCAGTATCTTTCTAAGGTAGTCTAGTACATTCTAGTGCTTTAAAGCCCTCATTATATCTGACCATTTGGCCGAGTTGAAGGCGTTTCTAACGTCGAGAGTCACCAGGACACAGGCGCTTCTCGTCTTATGTGAGGGTTTCCATGTCTCCCTCACCGACTCAAGGACCTCAGCCACAGCCATGACCTACGATCATATCTCTCGAAACCCGTACTGATTGTCTGAGAGACTGACTTCCCCTCTTAGATGAGTTCGTATCAGTCTCTCAAACATTTTCCCGGCATTATCCAGCATGCACGAAGGTTGGAGCGACAATGGAACCAAGGGGATTGGTTTGCCCTTGGCCAAAAGGATAAGCCTTTAGATCTTCCACCACTCGCTGAAGAGTCGATTGCGCAAAGATGCATTAAAAATGTCCAGCAACACGTGTGGTTTTTCCGCAGCTATGACCTTTAGGACTTTAGACGGCACCCCGTTCGGGCTTGGGGCCTTGCGGCCCTGCGTCTCTGATACCACCAGCCTCAATCCTCTGAGGGTAAAGAGAGGCACCTTGCCCACACTTATGTCCTCCCTCCTCCTCTTGGGATGCTCCGGGAAGAGACAAGAGACCACCCTCTCCAAGAAGTAAGGCTCCATCGGCGCCACCGGGTCCTAGCCGCGCAGTCTTTTTAGCGTGATTCGGTAGCCCAGGCCCCATGTATCTCTATCCACATCAGCGATGAGTTCGCGCCTGCATCGGTTTTTGCTCATCTTTATCCTTCTTACCAAGGCCTTTTTTGCGTTCTTGTGCGCAGCAACAGCTACCTCGCCGTCTTCACGAGTTCTGTGTCGCTGTGTAAGACGCCGCAGGTGCTGCGCCTACCCGCGCAAGTTTGCGATTTCTTTGGTCCACCAGTAGCACGAACGTCGACCCTCCCTGGCAGCCTTTTTGAGCATACACGCATCACACCATTCCTTGACCCATCTCATAGTCAGAAATTGGTAGAGAGATTGCTGACTGTAATCCTACGGTGCGAGTTCACTTTTGGCCACTGTTTCAAACGCCCCGTCGCGGCCAAGCTGTCTAACCAGGCTCACATATTTTGTTCTTTATTTGAGAAGCGTGGAGGGGATATACCGAGTATGTGCCTTCGGATTCGTGTGGAAATGGGTATGTAGGTACACACTCTATATATATTTAGAAATTTATGTTAAGTGTGCGCTTGCCGAGTCGTGTGGAAATGTGTATGTAAGCACACATTATAAAGACGCATGAAAGGGGTATGAGGATATAGTGAGCCTGTAAAGAGGAGAGAAGTGCTTTTTCACTTCTGACTGGTACTATATATAAGTGTGTGTATATATATATGTGTGTGTATATATGTATATATATAATGCAGCTGAGCGGAGTGAATGTGTTATGTCTTATAGCTCAACGGCCTACTGCCTGCGCCGCGCCGTGAGCTGCAATCACGCGTTGATGTGACAGTCTGAAGCTAACGTACTTTCTCATTGCTTTTGTTGTGCATACACACATCGACTGTTAGTACGACAAATACCGAGGTTTAACATTGTTCTGATAAAATATTTTTCTGATCTGTATTGCTCGTGTGTACACATGTTGCATATGACACTTAGTGTGCGAATAAGTGCGTAACTGAATAACGTGCAACAACATAAACAGAGGATTTTTTGGTCGGAGGTTACATCAGCGAGTTTAGATTTGCTGTTGTGGCAGCTGCTTGTTGCAGGTTTTTATACACGTGATTAAAGTGGTTGTGTATAATGTTATAAGTGCAACGACAATATAAAACAAAGTGGTTTTGTAAGAATTTTCGCTTTTTTGTCATTGATAAGTTTGCTTTTGGCTATTTTACGGTTGGGTGATACCCAGGCTACGATGTTTTTTCAGCGATTAAGTAAAAATGGCAACAAGACCCTACGACTTTTGTCAATACAGGGGCTGCACAAAATCAAAGCTTTCTGGTGAAAAACTCTACAGATTTTCAGATGCCACAAATTAAAAGGATCGCCACATCACGTGGATTTAAAACACGGGTAAGCGTTAATCCACTTATATTTAATTAATCGTTGGTTTAAAAACTCGGTCACGTAGAATTAACGATAAAAGCGTTTAAAATACATGTTTTTTTTATTTGTTCGTTGACAACGTTTGACATTACCATTAACATATTTATCATTTCAACGCAAATGCGTTTAAGAAAATATTGTCAAAAAAAATTCTGATCGCCACTATACGCCTAATTTTTCCCGCTCTGGAAAATAAAAACAAGTTACAATTTTTTTGGGACCTTCTTAATTTTTCAGAAGAGTACTTATTTTAATTACTTTATTATTTTATTTTAATAAACAGGGATACTAGGGACTTTTTTTATAGCTAAAAATGTAAGACTAAGACCCAACTGAAAATTATATGTATCGTTTGTTATTGTATGAACAATAAATAAAATTCAAAATATCAGACTAAATACGAAGGGACGGGTAATTTTAAAACGAATTTACGCCAATTGCTTAAGGCGAAAACACCCAAGTTCAGAGTTTTAGATTGTATAGCTAAAAATCTAGAACGAATACGCAACTGAAAATTATGCGTATATGCCAGTAAATAAGCCGGAAAGGGAAGAAAAATGGGAAAACACAACCAATTTGAATCGGACCTCTGCGTTGTGTTCCCAGAACCTCCAGTAATATTCTTCATCCTTAACCTATTCTGGCAAACGAAAATTTAAAAAACTAGGGTAGTTTCAATCCCCTGTAGACACCCAAAAAAATTGACGTGGTGAAAAATTTCGTAAACTTGATATTCAGCCGCCAAAATGGTCTCTAGGGGTTTTTTTTTGGGTCGCTGAACACAATTATGACGGCAGCGATAATCTCTGAAGTATCTGGTGCCCAGGGTGGAGAGTATCAACGTCATCTCTTGGACTTTTATGAAAATTTGTAACGTAGACAGTTGAGACTTGTTACTCGGGAGTTTTTTGGGTTGCTTAACATGAACATGAGGTCAAAATAAAAAATTTTCTGGTCCCTGTACCTATTATAGAACAATTGTTTGTTGAAAACTCTCACATTTTGAGGTAAAATCGGAAAATTAATGTTTTGCCGCGAAAATGGTACGTAAGGAGTTTTTTTTGGATCCTATGGAAAAAAATTTTAATCCAAAAAAAATTTTTGATGATTTTTAAAAGAAATTTTTAATTAAAAATTTAGATGTACATGTTAATAATAGTTCAATTTATTCATTTCGTGAAATCACAATCACAAAATTAAAAAATTTTAAAACATTTCAACAATATTAAAGGGCAATAAGTGCGTTGTCAAACTTTTCGAGCATTTGACGATTTCGTTTTTTCCGTTTGTTTCAAACTGTCCCTAGACTTGAACAAAACAGTTTGACCTTTCAAACCAAGCCATGAAATTTTATTGTATCACTTTGGAACTTAAAAAAAATTTATTTCGACCGATTTTATGACGATTTTGTAGAGACACTACTTTTAGACACACGTATAAAACGGTATGACCTTTTAAATTAAATGTCTTCCGGATTTGCTTTTGTTCTGTTGAAAAGCTGCCATTTTTTTATAAATATAAAAAAAAAAAAAAAAAAACGTCAGCATTCTCAGGAGCCAAGGTAATTTTTTTTCCTTACAATTTCTCAGCCGTTAATTATTAACACCGATCTGGCTGAAACTTAAACATGCTGTTGCTTAATAATTATATTTTCATAAAAAAATAGTATCGATCTATATGCAGCCGGATACTAATGAAATCCCGGTAAAAAAATCACTACTGTCTTCGCGGCGCTCACCAGAATCCTGGTTTCAGTGGAGAAGGAGAGGCACTGCGGTGGCGGTTACTCTCCGAGAGCAGCTTGACAAACAGGGAGCGAGTGATTTCAAAACATCCATGCTTGCTAAAATATCATTTTCTCCGCTCTTGCTGCAAACAAAAAATTCTTTTGGAATCGATTTGGGATAGCTTGACGATATATAATCGAAGGTTATTAATGTGACTAAGTAATCATAATAACTAACCAGAAGTAGACCATTGCACATGTCGATATTTTAATCGAAAAAATAGTGCTCCTAAATGTTTTGGTACATTGTGTAGGTTTCTGCAAAACTGATGTTTGTAAGGTTTTGAGATTTTATATTGATAGTAACTGTTATGATTCGGCTCCAGTAAACATGTTTTATGTAGTTTAAGGTACATGCTTGAGAAAAAATGTTAGTTTTAGGTTTTTACATTTCTTTATGAAAATAAATAACATTGTGCATTTTAAGCAATTTCAAATAGCTCAACCAATTTTGTATACGTTAATTTACATGTTAAATGTTTTGAGCTCACACTGGCTTAACGCTTTCAGTTCCCCCTCTATTGCTGCTACCACCTTGAGATACGAAAAGGGTTCAGCTCTTTTTATTACTGCTACCTCCGGCATTACCTCAATCAAATTTATTGCTTATATAACTATCTGTAAAATGACTCGTTAAAATGAAAAGAGATCTTTGTTTGTTTCGAATTGACATCAGTTTAACATATTCTATTTGTTTTCTGTACGAAAATAACGCAAAATATTGTTTGCATACTTAGGTAACAACAATCTTTTACGTTGGGCGGCATCTTCATTACAATTTGCAGGGTTGTGTACAGATTATTTTTCAAAGGATGATTTCGTACAAAATATTCAAGGAAAAATTCGCTTGCATCCCACGGCTGCAATTAATTGGCAATAGGCAGAACCTCAGACTATTCCACAAATATCGGATTCCACAGCAAACAAGGAACTGCAAGAGAGCCAACATCAAGAAAAATCAATCGAAGCCAATGAACCAAATCAACCAATGAAAATTGATTTTGGAGGACCACAAGAAATCACAGGTAACGATAGCGTATTGTTTAAAACTATCACTGAAAAAAGTAATGAAGCGCATTACAATGCTCTTGAAAACAATGAATCGTTTAGTGTAACGAAACATTCAAATGATTCATTGTACCCTTCTGGACAAAATATATTCTTAAATATTGATGAATGTGAATGAAACAAGATTTTTTTGAATTATGAAATGGTGGATGTCAGTAAGAGTATGAATGATGACATGCCAAATTTAGTTATACCTCAGAAAAACCCTGCGTCTGAGCGAAATAAAAATGAGTTACAAAAAAAAAGATGTTTTGAACCAAACATTTTGTTCAGTCAAGTGTGAGCAGTATACGCGATCTTTAGAGCGTCGGATAAAATTATTAGAAGAAAAAGTATAGTCTTTGAAAAAAATTCAAAAAAATGTTAAAGATCAAAACTTTCGACTAAAACAGCACGTATGTGTAGAGAAGTAAAACAAGCTACAGATGTAAACGATTTGATTAAAGACACAGATTTCAGTGAATCACGGAAAACTTTGATAGCAATGCAATTTAAGCCAAAGAATAGACAAAAGTTCACACTTAAAGAACAAAATTTATGCAAAATCATGTACTATCCTTCAGCTGCTGGTTACAACCAGTTGGTAAAATTAGGGATTAGGTTAGCTGAAGAATCCACTGTAAGAAGTTGGATGGCCCAATTAGATGTTAAGCCCGGTTGAAATGAAAATGTTTTGAGTAAAATTGAGCAAAAGTTGAGTAAGCTACCAGTAAATGAACGGATGTCTGCATTGAAAGTCGATGAGATAAGCATCAAAAGTATGGAAGAATATTCTGCAAAATACGACGAGATTGAGGGTCTTGAAGATTTGGGTGGTAGTTTTAGAAATTCAATCGTTGATAAACATGCCCTATTGTTTTGTTTAGATAGCATAAATGCCAAAAATCCCTGGCGTCAACTGTTATGTTTCGGATTCAATGAAAATGGTGCTAGTGCTAAACAACTGCTAGTACTTCTGCGTGAAATATTGACAGCGTTATTCGAAATCGGAGCAATTATTAAAATCATTGTTTGTGACCAAGGTCCAAATAACCAAACTCTTTTTAATAAGTTATTGAAAGTTAGTATTGATGAACCTTTTTTGGAACATGAGGGCAAAACAATTTTTGCTGCTTTTGATTGACTGCATCTCATCAAACGTTTTCTGTATCAGTTGAGAGCACATAAATATATTTTCATACAAGACAAAGTTATAATGTCTTATAATGACTTGGTTAAAACTTATGAAATAGACAATTCAAACGGTACCTCGAATTTATTAGCATTTTTAAGTGACACTCATTTCAACCCAAATAACTTTGACTGTGTGAAAGTAAGTTTAGCTTTTCAACTTTTAAGTAGGCGAATGGCTGCAGCAATAAGAACTGCTGGCGAAGCTGCCAGAAAAGGCGATGTGAATGGATTGGTGTCTGATATGTGGGAGCAATCGGCTGAGTTTGTGAAAAAATTGGATGTTGTGATTGATGCCTGTAATTCCTATAGATTGCGCAATGTTGAATAGCAAAATCGACCGCTGTCACGTCGTAACCCAGAGATTGAAGAATGTTTGATTAATTTACTGTAATGGTCTAGACAATGAAGGACATACAGGAGGAAGGGGTGATTTTAATAAAAATCCAACTTGCCGTATGTATCGCCTCACTTTAAGGCATATTTTTTCTACTGATTTTATAGATACTCGTCAACAAGGTAACGTCAAAATTTTAGAAACTCATTCCTTGGTAAATTCGAATCAGAATCCCTTAAGAAATGAAACTGTGGATTCATGACAGCTGTTGCAAATAATTTACCTGATGAATTAGAAGTAGCAAAAATACGAGAAATGGAAGAACTTTTGCAAGCAGCTGAAATGATGGAAACATTTTCGCCTATAGTTTCAGAAAGAATAGTAGACTTTGATACCAAAGACTTGTATGAAAAAAACGCCATTACTTAAGCGGATATATAGCCAAAAGTGCTTTAAAAAAAAGAAAATGTTCTAATTGTAAGGATATACATTTATGAAAACGTCTGAGCAACGAGTCACCCATGACGAGTTTTATACAAAATGTAGAGAATATAAGCATACTGATGAAACACTCAGAAATAGCGTATTTGTCGAGACCCACTGAATTTTTTTCTAAAATCATTTCTTGTCAATTGCAAGGTTTTTAAAAAACATTATAAAAGTCCTTGGCATTAAAGAAATCTAATTACTTCTTTAACAGATGTAGTTGCAAAAATAACTAACGAGCACTTTCCTCAGTGGTTTGATAAGAATACTGCGTGTTATGAACATCGAGTAGAAGACTTAAAAATGTTGTTGAGAGTGAAATTTTTCAAAACAACTCGGGAGAACAATCAAAAACAGAAAGCAGAGGCAAAAAAACACATAAAATTTAACAACCGTAAAATGCATATTGTAAAAAACGTTTGAATTATTTTTTTTTTTTTTGAAAGTTATTTAAACGTATAGCGTTAAATCTATCCCTGGTGATGTTACTTCGGCATAAAGCTATTTTTTGATGTATTGAATGTATATTTAAATGAGTAAATAGTCCTATTATCGAGTCTGTCTCTATTACGACCGTTCGAGTTATAATAATATTAGTGTTAAAGATGTTGTAGTTTGTGAGCGCCAATTTTTTTTAAAATATTAATATATAATAACCCTCAGTTACCCGTTTAATGTACCAAAAAAATTTTTCATACTTTAATCGTTGTATTCGGTATCTTACGTAGTATTCAAAGAAACAATAATTAGAGCTTCTATTCCTTGTTTTATCAAGAAACAAAATACGTCTTCAATTATTTTGTGATTTACTTAAATACATAAATTTATGAAAAATATTATTAATGGTGATAAAGAATTTATGTAAGATTTAGTTTATAAATATATTACTTGGATACTTTTATACCTTACTATTTAAAGTTGTAATGATTGATAAGAAGAAAATTAGTCTCGATAATGGGCTTGTTTTTGGCATTAGGTGGTGTTAGTGTGCCCATGTAAGATTTCCAAAGGAGTATACCTATATACTGAATGGATTTCAATTGGATTTTATGCAACATATAGGTATACTCCTATAAAAACCTCACATGAGCACACTAGCGCCACCTAATGCTAGAAACAAGCCCTTCACGGTTGAATATACAGACATGTCTTGATAATCTGGACTGATCAAAGATTCAGGGGCCCTTAGAAAAAGTCAAAAAATTTGTTTCTCTATTTTCAGATAATGATTTATAATTCTTAGCTCTTAAATGTGTCAAAACTACAATAGAAATTTCTATCACTATGCGCTCTTTTCGTTCACGATGTATTACTTTTGTTTGATTCGTTTTGACCCACGAATCTCTTCAGCAGGCTAATATTTTCATAGTTTTAAAAAAATAAAAAATTATGAATGAAAAAAAAAAATTGTTGATAAAATAGCTTCATATACACATATTTTCAAAATATTATCCGACAAATCTTACTATCAAATCAATAGCTCGTTTCGTCCTACATCACTCTCCAGCCTCTTGAATTATTTATTGACTGGTACTGAATTTATAGTATTTTATTTTATTCATTATCTTCTTTATTAAAATTCTTGTAAACTAGAAAGCTTATTCTACAGAGGTAGCACTATTTAATATTTGATATTATTAACAGTCGCTTGATCTCAATACTATATGTAACTTTCAATTATTAAGCATGTACACACACTGTACATTTATTTAATTTACTTTATTACATACAATTCTTTATAACTTATAACTTCGTCATTTTTATAACATAACTATTATACTACGCTGTTGTACATTTGTTTATGTGCTGCACTCAGCAACACACTGATATTTGATTGGAATTGGACCCACGGCCCATAAATTCTATAAATAAGTAAATAAATAAATCATATAGCTTTTGTACCAAGAGTGCTCCGTATGACTATCATGACTTGGCCTGACATTATTACTTTTGAATTATCGATCACAATATTGGGAGATCAAGTGCTAATGTGCCAACAAGAGTCACAACATGTGGCTTAATTATTCTCATCAAGTTTTTTAATGCACTATTGTACCAAATTTCTGAAAAACGACTGCTACTTTGTTATAAGGTCATACTCATTGTAGATTAGACAAAAAAATGTTGCGGAATAAAACGGCTGATTTAGCACGCGTTTTGCAATCACTTAATATTTTATCTATTAAAGTTTTGAGAGCCATTATTTTCATATGACTTAATATTGCGTTGTTCTGAATTCTTATTTCGACCATTTCGAGATCTCACAATAAACTATACTAAATGTAATGTTTCATAAGCCTTATAAATCATTGACCGATATCAAAAGGGATGTAAATTTACAGACAATTACAATTGTTTGATTCCTCTAGAGTAATTAAAATAGTGAAAAGCTTACGCACTGGATCATTACATTTGGCTGACTGAAACTAAAGGTATGGCTAAATATTTTATGATTGTTGAATAAAAATACCTAGGTAAAATTGTCTTTGTATTTACCTTTCATAAAGTAGCATGAGGCATGTTATATTAAAAAATATTGAAAGAATGTAAAAAAAAAATTTAATAATAATGCAACAAACATCTATTGAATTGCAGGAAAAAAAAAATGCCAGGAACTGAATCGAGGACCAAAATATGATACTCGTCGGTACAGGAGCATAAGCTACTTCGGTTTGTATCAATTAAAGGTTTGCATCAATATATGGAAGTATAAATTTGTCATTCAATTGGATGTATCGTGCTTTCAATGTTAAAGGCTATAGAAACAAGATCTTAAAAGTTTTTAAATTCATCCTTCCAAAAAACAATCAAAACGTTCTAAAGAGAGAGGAGGGGCGATCTGTAAGATATTAAACAAAAATTATTCATCGATTTAACGAAAGAAAATATAAGATATGTACTTTAGTCTGATACGTTTTTCTTATAATCAAATAGACTATACATTTTAATAAATTTTATTTGCTGTCCGATAAATGGAAAGGAATGCTCCAAATACCGAAATATAATGTTTTTTCAGGTTTTTGACAGCCAAAAAAATTAGAAGTGCTTTTATAAGTAAAATCTAACAGAAAAAAGCCAAGATATGGATGTACTCAAATTACATTCTGTCTTTATCGATAGAAAGCCAGTAGATTTTCCGAATTCACCATAATTATGTATATATATGTACATACACCTCATTTGCATTTACAGAACAGATTTTTTGAACCCTGAGAGTCGGATCCTTGTAGCCTATTATCTAAGGAACAAAATAAGCCCAAAATTGGGTGGATGGAGTGAGAATTCGTAAAAAGTAGAAATTTTAGCCGTTTTTGGGCTTTCTGGAATAAAGTGAATTAAATATTACTGCAATTTGTACAAATTGGTTGATTTCTGATGATATTCGCCGCCATCTTGGATCCGCCATCTTGAATTTGGCTAACTTGACCCCGAATTCATGATCAGTGATCCGAAAAACCCTTGAATACCAAATTTGGTACAAATCGGTTGATTTTTGACAATTTTCGCCGCCATCTTGGATCCAATGTTTCGAACTTGGCTAATTGGACCCCGAATTCGTGATCAGCGACCCGAAAAACCCTTGAATACCAAATTTAGTGCAAATTCATTCATTTTTACCACGTTTTTATGTACCCTGAGTAATCGGACTACCGAAATTATATATATATATAT
>NW_019379512.1:566868-591653 GCF_000648655.2 Copidosoma floridanum | reverse complement strand
AGATTACTTGATATTACACTGTAGGCAAAATAATGGTAATTGAAACCTACTAAATGAAAAGGCTTATAACTAAAATAAATAGTTTTATCGACCTCGAAAACTTTTTCAATTTCACCAAACTCTGGTCCATTTTCATAAATATTTGGTAAAATTATAATTTCCTCCCGGTATGTGACGTCATTAATAGTGACACTTCTCAAAACTTTAACATTTTTATTGAATGGAAAAAAAAAAATTCATTGAATCATCTCTTATCTCTGAGCCATGTGTGATATAAGTAGGTGTATATTTCATTAGCTTACATTGCATCATACTTACCTGCATTCTAATTCCTATTGTTTTTAAAACGCTTGTCTTGGAGGATGATCCTTGCGCTATAAGTTTTAATTTTCTATGATTGGACTCGAAACGTATTGATGAAATATGTATTACGGGCCCATTTTTTAATATAGTGCGAATGTAGTGGAGTAACACGTGGAATTTAAATTTAAGTCGTCCATATAATTTAATGTATAACGTGTGATATTCTTCGATTAGAATTCTTAATTTTAATAAATGGACAAACTGTAGAGCAGGAGAGGTAACAATATTTATTACTTCTCTTAATTTAATATATAACTTCCACGTACGATTCCCTTCTGGTATATACTCACCCACCATAATTCCGAAATAACGAACAAAAAACAACGTTTCGCTTGCTGACATTTTTAGCTTAAGGTGTGATTTTAAGTAGTCTAATGATATTTTTATAGGAATATTACCAGATTCATGGGAGAAATCTATTGATTGTAATGCGTTATTTATGATATTAATTGAGATGAGTTTTTAATTTACAAGATCAACAATTACTTTTGCCATGACATCACTCGCCATGCCTTCGTTGATGTCGTGTGTTAAATCAACGTTAGCATTATTGATCACATTAAATCCCGTAATATCATTAAAAACACATCGCTCTTTTACCCTTGTCTCCGTCGTATTGTTTGATTGACAATCATTTTCATAATTATTTATTGTGCGCAACAAGTTTTCATTTTCTTTGCACAAATTTTGAATTTCATGAGGTCCAGCTTTACAAATACGACAACAGTGAGTTGAACAAAAAGATTCAGTAAACCCCAGGATCCCATTGCATCCGAGATTGTCCCCTATGATTAAAGATGTTTGAAAATAAATTTCCTGAATTTTTCCGTCGACGTTAATAGTTATACCATCACTTCTTAAAAGATTAAGTTCTGTGATCAGTGTCTTAAAGATTTCTGCATTATGGTGTATTTTTCTGTCTCTTGAGTAGAATAAGTCACTTACAATCATACTATCGAGTTTTGACGCAAAGTTAGGAGGTAGACACAACGGGTAAATGTAACCAGCCCCTAAACTATTTTTACCAGCATGAGAGCCCAGATGATGACCAACTTCAATATCATCAAAAGCAAATGCTAATGGCCAAATAATCTTATTTTTTTCAAAAGAGTTAGTTTGATTTACCCACTGAGACCCTTGACAAAAATTAGTTAAAATATCTTTCTCAAATTCAAGAGTTTTCATATAAGATACAGTTGCGTGGAATAATCCATCAACTTCAAAAAGCATTTTTAACGAATTTCTGATTGATAAGTGAATCATTGAACTCTTTTTATTTTGTAAACAGACTTAGTCACTACGAACCTTTGATTCAATACGTTTTTCTAATATTATTTCTTCTGGATCTACATACATACCAATACTTTTGTACAAATGCAATCTTTTCCTGTCTGTATTTATATTTTGAAACGGATTGTTGTACTTATCAAAAGTACAATTTATAATGTCAGTAACTTCCTTACTTACAGCATTAAATAACGATTCATGTAAACTTTTTCTTAAAAACGGATTATAAAAATTCATAATTAATTTTTCACAACTTTTAATTATATACTGAATATCTGTTCGATTAAATCTTAAATTTGTGTATAGTTCACATACAAAATTAATAACGTCTTTTTCAAGATCCATTATAAAAAAATATAATATAATTCTAACAGTACAAAGTATATTTTTCTTTTAAACAAAAAGTTTTACTTCCTGTCAAGTCTGATATATAATATAAAAAATGGTTTAGTAACTAAAAAACAAAAAAATTTACTTAGATATAGCCTCATACAGGCCTACAATTTTTTTTACTGCTACAACTGCCTTCAAGCCCTTAATATTGTAGATGCACTTATGAAAGAAGGACCAAATGTGTGCAGATCCAATAGAGTAGTCTAAATGTAATTAAAAAAAAATTTTAAAACACAAATCAACTCCGTCAATCAATTTGTCAACTGCATACCTACAGTTGCCTACAACTACATAACAAGTATTTATATTATCTAGTGGGCCAGATAGAAGTATGTATGGCTGAGCTTCTGTGATGTTTCTTGACTGATAGGCTTTTTCTCTTTTGTCAATAAAAGCGATTGAATCATCGTCTGAAGCCCCCTGAAAAATTGTTTAACCTTTTTTATAATCAAGCGTAACGTGAACTATCATATGGTAATGCACGAATTAACATCAATTAAACTTACAGCCAAATAAACAATGTAATTACAGTAATGTGTTCTTGTAACAGGTCTTTACCAAGTTTCTTGGCATTCGCGTAATGCGGTATCAACTTGGGTAAAAAGATAAGGGCAATGTTACACTCGTGATCTAGAAGAAAATTAGAATGTTTTATATTTTAGGCGTAAATATGTAACAGTAAGATGCAAAGTTGCTTAAGAAAGCTGTTTTTCAAATCAAAAATATTTCAAAACTTTCAAAACATTTAGCAAAATCAATGTAAATATTAAAGACCGTGTGCACAAAATTCTAGACAAATTTGCATTAAGACACTACAGTAATGAGTTACCGTATATTTTGAAACGATTGAAACACTATTAAAAACACCTATTTGTGATTGCAAAGATTTAAAACTACGTACGTATATTTTCGTAGGCATCACTAATCTAGATATTTGATGTACATTTTTGAAATAGTGTAACACATACCGTCTGTCTTCGGCGGAGTATTTTGCGTAATAAATGTGCTTATTTCCTTATCCACATTATGCTTGTATTTTTTCGCAAGTGGTTCATCATGTTCTTTCAAAGAAATATTATTTCCAGCCAGGCCAGTTCGTTGTTAGTCTGTTCTCAACTTTAATGTTTTTAAACTTATTATTAGATGGGTATTTGTAACTCCTGAACAATTCTTGAAAATCAGACATAAACTACGAATGTTAAAATGTAATCAATAAATAGTTGAAACAAATAATAACTGTCATTTTCATTAGCACCTCACAATACTAAGTATTATTATTAGTTAGTTACCAAATTAGGAGCAATATTTGTTTTCAAAATAGATAGTTCTTCAATAATATTTAGAGCAGACTTGTTTTTGTAAATGATATCGTGTCGCTGATAAAATGAGCATTTCCAAACAGCCTGAATTTGTTCAGTGTTTGCTGTATCTGATTGTTTCAGAATATTTAAATCAAAAGTAAAACACGAATCTGAAAATAATAAGTTAGAAAGACAAGCCTGATTTATATTGTGTAGAATGTTTACAATAAAATTTCTTTCTCTTTATTGATAATGCGTAATTTTTATCAGATTATAAAGTTATTATAAATAAAACCAGTATTAAATTACTATTTAGACAATAAATCGGGTAGCAATAAAGCTTCTGCCATTTTTTACAATCAATAAAGCAGGCACTCTGCACGCCATACTATTATATTTGATTAATTTTTTATCTTTACTTGATATTACACTGTAGGCAAAATAATGGTAATTGAAACCTACTAAATGAAAAGGCTTATAACTAAAATAAATAGTTTTATCGACCTCGAAAACTTTTTCAATTTCACCAAACTCTGGTCCATTTTCATAAATATTTGGTAAAATTATAATTTCCTCCCGGTATGTGACGTCATTAATAGTGACACTTCTCAAAACTTTAACATTTTTATTGAATGGAAAAAAAAAAATTCATTGAATCATCTCTTATCTCTGAGCCATGTGTGATATAAGTAGGTGTATATTTCATTAGCTTACATTGCATCATACTTACCTGCATTCTAATTCCTATTGTTTTTAAAACGCTTGTCTTGGAGGATGATCCTTGCGCTATAAGTTTTAATTTTCTATGATTGGACTCGAAACGTATTGATGAAATATGTATTACGGGCCCATTTTTTAATATAGTGCGAATGTAGTGGAGTAACACGTGGAATTTAAATTTAAGTCGTCCATATAATTTAATGTATAACGTGTGATATTCTTCGATTAGAATTCTTAATTTTAATAAATGGACAAACTGTAGAGCAGGAGAGGTAACAATATTTATTACTTCTCTTAATTTAATATATAACTTCCACGTACGATTCCCTTCTGGTATATACTCACCCACCATAATTCCGAAATAACGAACAAAAAACAACGTTTCGCTTGCTGACATTTTTAGCTTAAGGTGTGATTTTAAGTAGTCTAATGATATTTTTATAGGAATATTACCAGATTCATGGGAGAAATCTATTGATTGTAATGCGTTATTTATGATATTAATTGAGATGAGTTTTTAATTTACAAGATCAACAATTACTTTTGCCATGACATCACTCGCCATGCCTTCGTTGATGTCGTGTGTTAAATCAACGTTAGCATTATTGATCACATTAAATCCCGTAATATCATTAAAAACACATCGCTCTTTTACCCTTGTCTCCGTCGTATTGTTTGATTGACAATCATTTTCATAATTATTTATTGTGCGCAACAAGTTTTCATTTTCTTTGCACAAATTTTGAATTTCATGAGGTCCAGCTTTACAAATACGACAACAGTGAGTTGAACAAAAAGATTCAGTAAACCCCAGGATCCCATTGCATCCGAGATTGTCCCCTATGATTAAAGATGTTTGAAAATAAATTTCCTGAATTTTTCCGTCGACGTTAATAGTTATACCATCACTTCTTAAAAGATTAAGTTCTGTGATCAGTGTCTTAAAGATTTCTGCATTATGGTGTATTTTTCTGTCTCTTGAGTAGAATAAGTCACTTACAATCATACTATCGAGTTTTGACGCAAAGTTAGGAGGTAGACACAACGGGTAAATGTAACCAGCCCCTAAACTATTTTTACCAGCATGAGAGCCCAGATGATGACCAACTTCAATATCATCAAAAGCAAATGCTAATGGCCAAATAATCTTATTTTTTTCAAAAGAGTTAGTTTGATTTACCCACTGAGACCCTTGACAAAAATTAGTTAAAATATCTTTCTCAAATTCAAGAGTTTTCATATAAGATACAGTTGCGTGGAATAATCCATCAACTTCAAAAAGCATTTTTAACGAATTTCTGATTGATAAGTGAATCATTGAACTCTTTTTATTTTGTAAACAGACTTAGTCACTACGAACCTTTGATTCAATACGTTTTTCTAATATTATTTCTTCTGGATCTACATACATACCAATACTTTTGTACAAATGCAATCTTTTCCTGTCTGTATTTATATTTTGAAACGGATTGTTGTACTTATCAAAAGTACAATTTATAATGTCAGTAACTTCCTTACTTACAGCATTAAATAACGATTCATGTAAACTTTTTCTTAAAAACGGATTATAAAAATTCATAATTAATTTTTCACAACTTTTAATTATATACTGAATATCTGTTCGATTAAATCTTAAATTTGTGTATAGTTCACATACAAAATTAATAACGTCTTTTTCAAGATCCATTATAAAAAAATATAATATAATTCTAACAGTACAAAGTATATTTTTCTTTTAAACAAAAAGTTTTACTTCCTGTCAAGTCTGATATATAATATAAAAAATGGTTTAGTAACTAAAAAACAAAAAAATTTACTTAGATATAGCCTCATACAGGCCTACAATTTTTTTTACTGCTACAACTGCCTTCAAGCCCTTAATATTGTAGATGCACTTATGAAAGAAGGACCAAATGTGTGCAGATCCAATAGAGTAGTCTAAATGTAATTAAAAAAAAATTTTAAAACACAAATCAACTCCGTCAATCAATTTGTCAACTGCATACCTACAGTTGCCTACAACTACATAACAAGTATTTATATTATCTAGTGGGCCAGATAGAAGTATGTATGGCTGAGCTTCTGTGATGTTTCTTGACTGATAGGCTTTTTCTCTTTTGTCAATAAAAGCGATTGAATCATCGTCTGAAGCCCCCTGAAAAATTGTTTAACCTTTTTTATAATCAAGCGTAACGTGAACTATCATATGGTAATGCACGAATTAACATCAATTAAACTTACAGCCAAATAAACAATGTAATTACAGTAATGTGTTCTTGTAACAGGTCTTTACCAAGTTTCTTGGCATTCGCGTAATGCGGTATCAACTTGGGTAAAAAGATAAGGGCAATGTTACACTCGTGATCTAGAAGAAAATTAGAATGTTTTATATTTTAGGCGTAAATATGTAACAGTAAGATGCAAAGTTGCTTAAGAAAGCTGTTTTTCAAATCAAAAATATTTCAAAACTTTCAAAACATTTAGCAAAATCAATGTAAATATTAAAGACCGTGTGCACAAAATTCTAGACAAATTTGCATTAAGACACTACAGTAATGAGTTACCGTATATTTTGAAACGATTGAAACACTATTAAAAACACCTATTTGTGATTGCAAAGATTTAAAACTACGTACGTATATTTTCGTAGGCATCACTAATCTAGATATTTGATGTACATTTTTGAAATAGTGTAACACATACCGTCTGTCTTCGGCGGAGTATTTTGCGTAATAAATGTGCTTATTTCCTTATCCACATTATGCTTGTATTTTTTCGCAAGTGGTTCATCATGTTCTTTCAAAGAAATATTATTTCCAGCCAGGCCAGTTCGTTGTTAGTCTGTTCTCAACTTTAATGTTTTTAAACTTATTATTAGATGGGTATTTGTAACTCCTGAACAATTCTTGAAAATCAGACATAAACTACGAATGTTAAAATGTAATCAATAAATAGTTGAAACAAATAATAACTGTCATTTTCATTAGCACCTCACAATACTAAGTATTATTATTAGTTAGTTACCAAATTAGGAGCAATATTTGTTTTCAAAATAGATAGTTCTTCAATAATATTTAGAGCAGACTTGTTTTTGTAAATGATATCGTGTCGCTGATAAAATGAGCATTTCCAAACAGCCTGAATTTGTTCAGTGTTTGCTGTATCTGATTGTTTCAGAATATTTAAATCAAAAGTAAAACACGAATCTGAAAATAATAAGTTAGAAAGACAAGCCTGATTTATATTGTGTACAATTAATTTTTTTTTTATGATAGTTACTATATAATCTTAATTAAATATTTATCTTACCATTTTATTTTGGCCTTGATGGAGATGCACGGTTCATATCAAAAATATTTATGGAGCCTATCTTCTCTCTACAACTTAAGTACGCTGATTGCAAATAGCCACTACTGTGGATGCGTTTTTTTTTTGGTATCTGAAGATGAAGTATAATATCCTGGGCAAAAATATAGGTCTTTTTCGGTCTCAGCTTTGAATAGATTCAAAATCTCTTCTGTTAGCCTTTGGAGTCTAGTACTACTTATCCTATTATGAGAAAAAAAATTAGTTACGAAACCGCAATACTAATAAAAGATTGTCTTGTGAATAAAAAAGTACATTAGATTGAAAAATGCATACAAAAAATTATTTAAAAATTCGTCATAATTGTCTATTGGGTAGTGTTTTATACTAGAGTTATCTTTCTTCATTAATTCTTCAATTTTTATGTGGTAACGAAAGAAAAAATGTGTTTATGCAATCATGCTACGACTTAATACAATATCAATTCCAAAAGGTACAATAACAAAATATAGCTGGGGGGGGGGATGGTAAAACTTTTATTGTGGGCACGATATTTTTGTCAGGGCAATCGTAAGGCTTGAGGATCCATTATGATGGCCTTGATCGTTACACATCTGTGGTGCACACTATTTTTACTTTGTGATGGATGCAAAATAGTTTATTTATTTAATAAAATATGATCTTACATTGTATTGTATTTATACAAGTAACCTGGATATTGGGATCGTGGAAAAGTTAAGCACAATCGTTTTTACATGAAATTGAGCTATCACAGTTTTTTTAATAAAAATTGTATTAGTTTCTTACGAGAACGGTGTTGAAGAAGTTAGGGTTAAGCTCATTTCATGTTCTATTAAAATTTTGCACATATCTTTTCTGAGAAGCACATTTTCTTTTTTGTATGCATACAGGACTATTCTTCCCAATAAGTTACCGTATTGTATCAACGTTTTCAAAAATTTGCATTTTGTTTTCAACTGTAAAAATTAAACAAAGACGTAACGATATGAAAAATAATGTTCATTTCAAGAAAATATTAAAAAAGAAAAAAAAATTATAAATATTACTTTGTGTGTACAATTCTTCGATAAGCATCAAATGGCTTACTTTAGTCCCACACGCTAATACTTCGACAGAATTTTCAACTTCTTCCTCATGTTGTGCAACATCTTCAATGTTTAATACATTATCATTAATAGAGCTATTGTTTGTGCTTAAATTAACCTCGTCCTCGATTAAATTTTGAGATGAATTCTGAGAATCCTCATTATTTTCTGTTTCTTCATTACCAGTAATGTTACAAGACGTTATCAAATACGTGAGATATTTGCTTTTGAATATCTCTTTTTCTTTACTCAGTTCAAGTGGAAAAATTTTGCAAATTTCTTCATCAGTCAGCGTGTCAAAAGCAGATTTATTTATTTTATAAACTAGAACAATAATTGTTGTAAATATGTTATGAGCATCAAATTTTACAATTGTAAAAAACATTTGTGAAACACATGTGAGAAGAATTTTGTGTAAATATAAGAGTATTTGTATAGTTCAGTTTGTATACTATTGGAATGTGTGACGTAGTATCAGAAAATAATTGTTTGTTCCAAACAAATTTGTAACAAAATTTTTATTAATTCTTTTCCAAAAAGACTTAAGAGAAAAATATGCATTTTACATGTTCATAATTCTTATTAACCTTGTTATGTTATTTAAACAAAATTTCCAATTAATGAAATAAACAAGTACAACAGTTGATCAATTCTTAGACAATTGATTTAAATACAGTGCTTTTGGNATATGCATTTTACTTATTCATAATTCTTATTAATAAGCTTGTTATGTAATTTACACAAAATTTTCAATCAAAGAAATGAACAAGTACAAAAGTTGATCAATTCTTAGGCAATTGATTAAATACAGTGCTTTTGGATGGAAAAAAATAAGTTTATAAAAAATACTTGTATAGAAAATTACAGTTTTTACTTTTTAAACCTTAAGTACATGATTATGAAAGAACATTATCGTCAGTCATAAGCAAAAAACCAATTAATACTTTATTTTAAAAAGTTTCATTCATACAGGTACTCAAAAACTTAAAAATTGAAAATTCAATGTTGTCGAAGCCCAGCGTTAAAATCAAACTTTTTTAAATTTAACTTTTAGCTGTCAACAACACTTTTTTTTGTAAGAAAATACAATTTCAGATAACTTTGTACTCTTGTGTTTTTTTTCTACAAGGCTTCAAAAAAAAGTTACAGTTCATTTTAGATTGTTTGACAGAAGCTTCTATGGAAGATTTAGCATGTATATAGGTGACACTCACAATTGAGCCCATTTAGTTTGCTATTAAAAATCATAAATAAAATTCCATAAAACTGGAATATTATTTCAGGTGTATGTATTTAATTAGACTATTTGTGTATTAACAAAAGTTATAGCCTTACGTGTAAGAATAATGACAATGCAAGGTTTACTTTAGACTTTCAGGCAAAGAACCTGTATACATGATATTCAGAAACATTTAATACTCAAGTTTTCTCTCAATTAAGGATTTCAAATAAAAACAGTAACAGGTATATAGAGTTCCCATTATCTTATATGCACCTTTGTAATAAGTAGTAAGCTGATATGTGATAGCAAAGTCTAACTTGGCGTGCTTAGTTATAAGGCACTTGGGGATTATTTTAACACACTGAATTTACACATTACACACATTCTACTACGTATTTTACTACGGAATTATTGACCCTATATACACACAAGAAGTATCAATTAAGATATTTTTCAAGCTACTTACAAGCAAATAATCCTACTACATTGGAAAGATTCCACTCTGTTAGAATCTCCTTGATGAATTCATCCATCCTGTCAGCTGTAGTGGTTAGCCAAAAGTTACAGGGGTTAGGATTTCAGTATATTCACCACAACACAATATAAAGTTCAATACATTGATACGATATCATATAATGATAAGTGCAGTAGGCACTTGTAGTCACTTTCCTGTTGCGTATAATAATTGGTTTTCACTCGCAAAGAACAATTTACATATTGAGCCAAAATAACAATGACAACCCCATACATGTATGCATATATGTATATACATATCTCCACTATATAAATATAAGCGCACGTACTATGCGCGGTACCGGCGGTACAGTAGAAAGCCATGCGCAGTATACAAATTTAATAGACTATCCATGGTACAGAAAATCCCTGTACCAAAGCTATTGAAAAACTTGTACTAGTATAGTTTTAAAACCGACTAGTCACAGGTTTTTCAGTGATCCAGATAAGTATGTCAAAATGTGAGACTGGTTGCAGAAATCTCAAGACCTGTACGTTATTTTTTTATGCTCATCACTTTTGGTATAGCTTATTCTGGTAACAACAATCTTCCGTGTAGACTTCAAGACAACAAATTTTATCATCCATAGTTTGCCAGTCGATCAACTAAACATTTTTTTTTATACAAATATAACGGTAGAAAGTATTAGTATTAATGATTTGACAGATCAGAAAAATCTAAGAATTGAATGCTATTGTGGTATATTAGATCATAATATTAATAGTGCATTAAATAGTTCAAAAAATTCTAAAAAAAGAAGAAATTGTTAATCTTTTTATACTACCGTCTACATATATAGGTGAACCGAGATATATGCAGCAACATTATCAGGTTACAACGGCTACCATGGAAAAAAGGTAGACCTCACTTGTTCATAACTGTAAATTGTAATCCGAAATGTAAATAATTAAAGCTAGTTTAGAAAATTTTTTCAAAAAACACCACATTAAATGATATACCGTACCTTACATTCCTGTCAGATTGTTTCATACAAAATTACATTTGGTTTTAGATGATATAACAAAGAAAACTATTTTTGGGAAAGTATTAGCTTACGATTATACAGAATTTCAAAAGAGAAGCTTACCCATGGTCACATTTAGATAACATTGCATTATGATTATAAAATTCTCAAACTAGAAGATATACATTATAAATACCTTCCAATAATAAAAAGCTTCCAAAATTAGTTATAAGACACATGCTTCATAGTCTTTACAATCACTTCAGCATTTGTTTGATTTGTAAAAAAAATTTCTAAAACTTTTCATTTCTAAAACAAGTTTTTAAATTGGTGGTTATTGTGCATATAGAAGAAGAGACAGTACCTTTAAATACATCTTTGATAGACTAAAAAATAGTAATGAAAAATTCAAGTCGATAATTCGATGGTTGTTCCTTATAATTCGCTTTTGTTTGTTAGCTGTAACTGTCACATAAACGTAGGGTATTGTACGTTAACATGAAGTGTCAGATACACATATGGTTACATTCATAAAGGTAGCGATAAAGCATTAGTCAAAACTGATATTTGAGGTTTAGAAAACGAAGTTTATGATAGTATAACTAAGTATATCAATGGTAGATATTTAAGTCCCAAGAAAACAGCATTGTGAATACAAGAATTTCAAATCTGTGAAAGAAGTTTTTTGTTTACAAATTTACCAGTCCATCTTAAGAATAGACAAAAAACTATTTTTCAATATAAGAGTATTAAAAAGTTATAAGAAAATTATGTACTTACGGCTTGGTTTGAATTGAATACAATAGAAATACATAGCTTTGCGAGAACGATTATGTACATGAACATTCCTAAATACTGTATTTTTGACAATTAAACCAAAACACGGAATAAGCGTAAGCGAGTAGACAAGCTGTGGCAATCCCATAGCAAGACAGTTCTAGTAAAGCCCCCCTCTTCGCGGCATGTTCCTCTCTGCGGTGTGCCCCTCTTCAGTGGTAAAATTGGGCTTCCCCTACGGCCAATTGGTAAGCGGGTCCAGCAGCTTCCTTTTTTTTTCGCGAGCTCCTTGAGTTTGTGTCTGCTACCTGCAGCGCTACTTGAGTTTTCGTGCATTGCAACGAGCATAAGTTGTATGCAGCGCTGGTGTGCGTGCGCTGCTTGAATTTTTACAATCTTGTGCATCTGGCGCATGCGAAGGTCATATCCGTTTAGAATAAATTTTTTTTATTTATTTTTTTTTACGTAAGCGAGTGCGTTGCATAATAAAGTAAGATCTTAAGTAATCAGAAAATAGTTCAACATTTTTTATTTATTTTAAATTGTAAAAATGTACATTTACGAAGTTAGACTCGCAAAATGCTCATGTTCGAAAAATGATTTGTTGCACATCGTATCTTTAAAATACAATATATTTTCACAGCTGATTATTATAATCGTTCTTGTCATCAACATTAATTCATTCCATATGAAAGTAAAACTTTTTCTTTCGCTTGACATTATATCTGTAGGCTCGTGTATCTGTAGGCACATATGTATATGTAGGCTCCGTCTTGATGAGCCCAAGTAGTAACTCATTTTAGAGGCTTAAACAGTGGATAATCAGTCAAATCAGTGACTTGAAAGCCAAATCTTTTAGGCCACTTTTGTTTCAGATCTCAAATAATAAATGTGTATGTAGCAATTTCAAGATTCTTTAGTTAAATATTTCTTTCCTTCGTGTACTCAATTTTTCCTGAGTCCTAAGTTAGTCTGTGATAGCAAAGTTTAAGGGGAAAATTTTTATACTTGTACTTTTGTGATAATTTTCGCTAGATAAAAAGTGCTTTCACAATAAATACTTGTTTTTTTACATCGGTAACACTGAGCAAAAGAAGAGCCAATTTTTGGAGCCTATAATCATTACCCAGTTTTTTGAAATCTTACATGTCCACAAAACACTTCATTTTCTACTATTATAATAATAATTCTAATTTTTTTAACTTTCCATTACCTCATTTTCCACTTAATTAACGTAGGTATACTTATACCTACGATAATTGCACCACCTTTGTACACAATGTTATTTCATAGATGGTACATTTATATTTATAATTAAATTATCTGCCATACAATTTTTTAAAAGTCTAACGTCTTACTTCGGTACTCAAGCACCTACTGTTCACTGATTTTTTTTCATGTAAGCTAGTGCGTTGCATGCTACTGTAAGATCTTCATTGGAAAAAACATAATTGTGAAACATTTTTTGTTTATTTTGATCAATCAGTTTATTTTAAATTTAAAAAATGTATATTTACGAAACTAGACTCGCAAAATGCTTAAGTTCGAGAAATGATTTGTTGAACATCGTGTTTTTAAAATGTGAAAGAATACAGAGTAAAACTTACATTACTATATCTTTTACCAAATGCTACACTTATCTAACCACATCATGCCTTCTCATCAACGTTTCTGTTTTTGCCGTTTCAGACGTTCATATGATGTATGTATGAATCACTGTTTTGCTTTGATGACTTGACTGATGTGCTAGTTATAAACTATTTATTTAAAAAGTGCGCTTTATGTAGGGCACAAAATAGCTGTCCTTTTTTAAAATTATTTTGCCCGAGTGTGAGGCATGCGGGGAAAGGGACTTTATCTTCAAAGTGTTTGAAGGGACGACGTATTTATGACAAATCGTAAAATTTCTACGTCAAGAGTGAACTAATAAATTCGGCTTTATCACTTATATATATGTATGAATTCTTTTACAGTTTTTAGCAGTAGTTATGAAATGATACTTCAAGTCATTTAATATAACATCACCTTCAAGTCATTTGATTTGCGTAGACTTCTAGCATCTGGTAATTGTTATGACTTTTTTATGAAAGCCATAGATACTGATGATAAAATTTATCATACGTTTGAATATCTATAAATCGCTAATACTAAGCTTGAAAATTATTTTTCTCTGTGGCTTCTCTATTTGACGAAGTTCCTTTTTTTACCACTGCTCTGACTACTTGTGTCCCATAGGTAAAACTGAGAAAATAATAAGATACAACAAGTATTTATAACTTTCCTTCATCAGAGCTAGTGACATCTTCTTATTCACAGCGCTGATGCAGCCTCCACTTTTCTGTGAGCGAGTATAAGATGCAGTTTTCCGTCTCTCCAAATGCCTGAGCCGCTGCGTATTTACCCGAGCAGTTGTGACTACACTTAAAAACTGCAACTGTATTTGAGCATTTGGATAGTTTAGAAGCATCACTTTACTTTTAAAGGCTCTTTCTATCCAAAATATTCTGAAAACTCTCTATTTCTATGAGTTCCGTTTTGCTATAGAACGTATTTAATAGATGTGTACAAGCTATTTTGACGATTTTACAAAACTAAATATTTAAGTACTTAGCCCTCCTTTTATTTACTTTCGAAAAGCTACTCCGAAAACTGTAGCTTATTCCCCCACCTTATTTTTATTTTAAGAATATTCATTTTAAACCAATGGTAAAATGTATTTACGATTTTTATAACCTTTTCTACTACATGCACATAGCATTATAGGTCTACGATTACTAGAAAACAGACTCCTCTCTTCACCCTGCCAACAATCATAAGCCAATTAGAACATTGGAAAAAGACATAACTTAACTTCTATCACCTATTAATAACGTGTAAATGTCTATATGTGAGGTAAATTTCATCCCTCTTGAGCGTATACAAAAACTTTTTCTCCCACGCATTCATATTCCTTTCTCTAATAATATACTGTGCACGATGCCCTAGACTGTCCTCAAGTTGCATGTTCACACTATTTGTATTAACTAAGTAGAAAAGGAGTTAAACTACGAGGTAGCGCAACGTACAGGTTAACTCATACTTATCAAAGTACAGTAAAATCTTTATAACTATTTTTTTTATGTAGTACTTTTTTCTTTGCTCCACTTGAGACGCAGAATTAATATTAAGAGCACTTTACATCAAACTTTGAAATTTCTCTTTCTACCCTGCTTTATTTCATTCCAATTTTCAATATGTTTCTTTTCTGACTTATAGTTTGATTTCATTTTCTTGTTTTGTAAAATGCGTCAACTCCTTAATTTATTTTAATAATTTTTTTTCAGCATAAATAGGGTAAAAAAGACTACTGATAGTGATAAAAAGACATCAGGAATGTCTGATTTATCGTGCTTTGCAACTACATACAACTTATTTTTAACAACGACCTTGCAAGCACATGTCAATGGATCACTCTACCGAAAAAATTCTAGAATAAATGACAGAAGAAGGAACAGCAGCACAAATTTCTGTAAAACCAGCAGCTAAAAAAGTGGAGGCAATACCAATAATAACAGAAGCTTATGAAAATGGTAAAATAAAAAAAAATCGCTTTTTGCAGGTTTGAAACATAATTTCTGACTTCCTGATGTGCGTTATAATTAATATAATAATATATACATCTCAAGTGAAAGTTCAAATAACTTAATAACCGTTGCTCCAGTTTAAAATACATAATACACGCATGCACAAACTTAAAATTTTAGCTACTTCATAGCGTTAATTGTACACTATTGTTATTATCTAAATATTCTTTAGAAGACAAAATGCAGTTTTCTCAATGCAAATGGTTAAATAATATTGATTTACAATCACCACTTTTACCATCATGGCCATCGTAGTTATGTGAACAAAACTGGAATAAACTATGGGAGTCAGCACTAGGAGAGGTAAAAACATGAACAACTACTGCTATAGCAGTATGCAGCGACAACATAGAAGTTTCAAAGCTTATATTTGTCCTGACTATGACCAAAGAAGAAAATATACATCTTCTGTCACCGTCATCATCACTGCCATCACTCGCAATAACTTCTCCATTGTCCGAGAATTTTGAGACAAGGTCTAAAAAGGATATGTCATTGTGTGCTTGTAGTATGAGAACACAGGTTTAAAAAAAAAAAAGAAATTGAAACAAGTCTCGGGAAAAAAAATGATTTAGAAGGGAGAGAAAGTCATTAAAAAACTACAAAGGTAAGAGGCTTTGAAAAAAAAAATATATATATATNTATATATCTATAGAAGAAGCGGACAGCTGATTTGTGCAAGACGGAAACATGCAAAAATAATTGCATTAAAATCGTTTACCTCAAAAATTATTAACTTATTTGTTTATAATTAAAGTAATGTGTATTTGTAAAAAATATACAAATATGTATATATAGGAGGTATGAAATGGGTGACCAGGGCACTAAGTTAAATTAATACTTACAGAAAAGAGTATTAACCTTTTGAACTCTATTTATTTTGTAAAAAACCACAGGACCTTTGTACAGTGCAAATCTAAGTTTAAAATGCAGATTTATGTCTTGAAATATCGACGTTAGCAGTAGGATGGATGCTGTAGAACTGGCTCAGCTGAACTGCGCGTTTCACCGCGAGCCTGTTTGATCGCCGCACGCAACAGCTGGGAGAGAGAGGAAGGGGGGAACCATCTGAGGAGTACTGGCAGCGTTAATGGCAAGGCTATTCAGCTCAACACTCTCTCCTTTTGCCACTTTAGCAGCTTTGGTCGTCTAGTTTCCTCCACCTGTAAACTCTATGAAATTTAACATTAGTACTCTCCTTTCAGATACATCCCTCTAAATTAACCATGTAACTCGATTGATTTAATCTAAATTTATAATTTGGCACTCTTTTGATTTTGTTTTTAACTAGTACTCTCAAGTTCTTTTTCTTCCAGTTTCTATCTCTTGAATTTGTTACTCAGTTGTTTAGTCACCATGGGTGTAGTTTGTGGTTTACAATTTTTAATATTGAATAACTCTAAGACATTCTTTATGTAGACACTCTAATGTAATATCATTGTTTTATTAGTTCTATTTCTCTCTATACTCATGCCAAGAGAAACTTTGGGTTCGCCCAAGTTTTTCATGTCGAACCCTTTGCTTAAACTCTTTATGATCTCATCTATTTTATTTTGAGCGTTCCCTGCTGTCAGTAAATCACATACGTAAAGTACTACAAGGATTCATTTTGATTCTTTCCTCCAGGTGAACAAACATGGTTCATAAAGATTATTCTCTCGGCGTGACTTTAGCATCTCTGCACTAAATGTTTTGATCTATCTCTTTGAACTTATGTTCAATCCATAAAGGATTTTTTTTATTTGCAAACTTGGCTAAATTTAGTGTTTTCGCCTACCTCTAAGCCGCCTGGAATCTTTATATATATATACACATATAAAAACATCCACTTAAAGTCTATTATGCTTGGTTTTCTCTTGTCGATTCCAGCTTTTGGTATTCTGACCAGATCCCACAATTCATTTGTTTTCATTGACTCTTCCTCTTCTTCAATTGCTCATATCCAATTTGTCCTTTCACCAATTTAATAGTTTAATTTAATTTAATTTAATTTAACCAATTTAATTTCACCACCTCTTCATATGATATAGGATCTCTGTTAAGGTATGCAAGGAAAACATATTTAAAGTCTTTTGTCTGTAAGTCTCCTTTATACTTTGTATTAACAAATCTTGCAAAACTTAGGTTCTCTACATGCTTTACATCATTAACTCTTACTGTCTGCCCTTGAGTTTCATGCTTTCTTGTGGATTTACTTCTAGTTACTACACTCATATTTTATTTCAGAGGCTCTAGATTCCACTCCATGCTCTTTATTTCTTCTAATTTCTGCTTTGTTGGTCTCCCTCTTTTCTTTATTTCTTTACACGGTTTTTCCTCTTGTTTTTGTTTTTACTCCTCTTCCAAATTTTTCAACCAGTTTCAGTCAATTTTCTCAAACTGACTTTGTTTTTCTCTATACAAATTTTTGTAGACTATTTCCTCATTAAATTTTACATGTCTAGACTCTAGGAATTTTCTAGAATTTGTACACCAGAGAACGACGTTGATTTATATACAACTAAAACAGCTTTAACTGCTCTTGCTCTGAATTTAGTAATTGGTTTTGGTAGTTTTACATACGCTTTACATCCAAACCTCTTTATTTGATTGAAATGAACTCTTGCTTATGAGGCAAATTTACTTAATGGTATTTCTAACTCTATTCCTTTGTGTGGTAATCTCTTATATGCATGTACAGCAACTTCTACGGCTAACTCCCGCATACTTTTGAGTAGGCCTGAAGCGAACATTGATGCTCTAGTTTTAATAGTATACGCTCTAGCTGGTCTCAAATATTCGTCTACAAACATAACTATACATCTCTTGTTAGCGGGGTATTAGGTTGGCTTAATGGGTCGCACAATATACGTATGTACAATTTGAATAGGCCTATGTACCTTTGTTCTTAGTCCATTAAACAGGAATTTATTCATTGTTGCAATCATGCAATCTCACAATCCAGTATAGACTCATCAAACTTCACATTTTCTAACTCTTTCTGATATTTTTAAAGTTTTCTTAAATAACTCAAAGATGCGTGACCTAACCTAGATGTTCATAGCATACTCTATGTGAATTATGCTCTCTGTGCTTTCTATCGATTCTAATTCATCTATGTTTGTAGTATGCCTAGTCATCAGATTCGTGCCCCATTTGATTGGGATCTCTTTTGTTTCTTCTACAGTCTCAGTTGACTTTAATTTTATGAGTTTTTCTCCTTCCCTCCCAATTGCAGATAGGTTTTTTCTTATCGTAGATGTCTTTCTCTCTGATTTGACAATCCTATATTGGTGCTATCGAACTGCAATTGAGGAGCCGGATTCAATAACTCCATCTGCGCGAATGAAATGTCTGAACCTTTTTATTTTTAATAAGAAAACTATGCATTTAACAAAGAAACTGTAAATAGAAAAAAGTTGCATTTTTCGATTCTCTATGAGCTGTTTTTTTTTTTAAACGATTTGCTAAGTTTTATAATTTGTTTTATGACAGAACTTCTTAGGGCCTCTAAGAGCAGATTGAGTTATTGAATCCAGCTCCTCAATTGTTGAGAGGACTCATTGTTCGGACATGTTTGAGCTCTGCAACAGTAATTAATATTTCCTCTGCTCTATCAATTTTGATTGTTTTTATCATTGATCATGAATCTTACAGTCTATTTGGGTTTTTTGTAATCACCTTTTAAGAATGTTATATTTAAATTTTGTTTACATACTCTAAATTTCTCACCATCCGAATAGATCCCAAACCCGGCATCTGCTAACCTTCTTAGTGACAGTAAATTCTCTGAAATGTCTTAAGCCACAAAACTCCTATTGATTTAAAGACGTTGTTCTATAAATTTCCTGTTTCTAGAATTGGATTACCTCTACCATCTACTCTTACGTCAGCCAACTCGTTTTTATTCGCACTTTTAATTACGTTGTTTTCGCATTAATTAAAATTTGATACCATCATTGTTTTATTTACTATGTGATCAGTTGCGCCTGAATCAGCAACCAAATTTATGTATGAAATATTCTTACCTTGGTTGGTTTCTCCAGTTTTCTCTATTTCCTCAGACGACTAAGTGGCTGCTCTTCTAATTTTTCTCTGTTTTTTCTAATTGTTGTTGTTTTTGTTTACTCCACCTTCATTAACATTACTGAGTTTATCTTTATTGTTTCCCAAGTTTTGTGCATTCTCTTCTTTATCAATCGCATTTTTATTAGAATTATAATTATTAGAATTGTTTATTACTCTTACCTCTAGCTTGGGCACAGTTCGTGCCTTTATGATTTCGTACTGCCTGGCAATAGTAGCAAAACTACAAATTCTTGGGATGCAGAGGACAATCATTAGCGCAGTAACCATCTTTGTTGCACCGGTAGCAACGGTCCTCTAAAACTTCAGCTCCCTGTTGGGCGTACGCTTTATGAGCTTAAGGATTGTCATGTCTTTGTCCTCTGTTTACCTCTTGTTTCTTTCCTGCCTCTAGCCGAAATACAAACGATCTTATTTCTTCAAGGCTCATTTTATTAGTAGTTTGTCTTCTAACAACATCAGCACTTCTGACCTTAGGGATAGTTTGAATTACCGCCTGATAGAACGCTGCTCTTTTTTCTTTCTCAGTTAGAGGATTGGCCTCTTTGCACATTTTGTACTCTCTAATTATAGATTCAAAGAGTACACAGAAATCATCTACCTTTTCTCCTCTTTTCATCTTAATTTGATATAGTTAAGCTCTTACAGATGTATGAGTCACATTCAGTTCAGTTGTTATAAGCGAAATTAATTTTTTTATGATCTTTTTCAGCTCTTGAACATCCAGGATTCTTCCATGATCACATACATCAATGTGATTGATGATGATGTCTCTTACTAAATTCTTTCTTTTATCAATGACCTCCTAAGTAAAAATTTTCGGACCATTGTGATTCAAATTGATAACATCGTACAAATCATTATTCATCAGCTCTGATTTTACATTATCAATCCAAATTTGGAAATTTAACTTCTGTGTGCTTGTAATCTCTTTTAGTTGTTATTTTTTGGGTAGTTAGATTATTGATTAAAACTATATTCATGCTCAAATCATCGGTACTTTCATTAGCTCCTAAGTTAAAAATCTGATTAGGATTATCCCTGAAATTATTTAGCAACTTGTCGACCACCTCTATTATGATCTGAGCTGTGATTACTGACTCTTGCTCAGTTCTTTGACGGACTCGGAATGATGAGCCAAGGCAGACTCTAAACTTTTCATTGAGTCTAAAAGTTTATTTATGGCTGGGGATTGCACGACGTTCGTTATCCTCGGAGTGGTCTCGCTAATCAGGGATGACGGGGTGGACAGGCCCCCTGAGGGCGAGAACCTAGCAGCGACGATGTCATTTGATGGCTCTTACGAGGAAGAAGCTGACGGTGCCGATACTCTGTTGGGCCTTGGCAGACGAATTGATCTGCTGCCGCCTCTTCCAAAGTTTAGCCAAGGAGTAGACCCAGCCCCAAATTGGTAACCCGATGATTGAACTGGCTGTTGAGCCTCCTTAATGATGAACTCGTTTTCTACCCCGAATGAGTTATCTTCGCTGTCCTGCTCGACGATGCGCAACAGCTTCTCCATCTGTCACGAAATTGTACAAATGCCTCAAATTTATATTAGTTAAATGCTTTAATCGCAGTTTTAAATGTTAACTCGAGTTAATAACTCTGATTATCAATTAATAATTGAATCCTACTACATTCTCAAATATTCTAAGCCTGTATTCTAAAAGTTACTGTTAAATAAACTCTCTTACTCTACGTTACCATGTATTCTAATTTTATTCTGAAATTTCACAATAGTTCTGATTTTTCTGGGCTCGAATGGACTACAAAAACTTGAACCTCAAAAATATAAGAACACTTTGTAGTATTCCAACAGGTGACCTCTAGTAATTTTTAAGAGTCATTTGAGTGCTTCTGAACCAAAAAAAACGAACGTCAATTTCTCTTGGTTTAAAACGAAAAACGGGCTTTTGCGGCCACGCTAAACGCGTGTTTGCACCCATGCGATATGTGCATGCAACTAAAATTTTGCTTAGGGTTCGCAGGAGAGTGGAGACAGAACTGCAGCAAAGTAGCGCGCCGCCGCGCCGTCGCGTACGTCCTCTACCACTCTTCTCTCTCGCCACCGCGGTACGCAAACACACGCACGCACACAAATACCCCGCTTAGCGCACTTTTGGAGACACTCTTCTTGGAGACGGCGTCACTTACCTTGGTGCTGTTCACTCTCCTTTATAAGAATTACGGTGATGACACACAAGTAATGCACCCTCCTTGATGGTGGTTCACTTACCGATCGCTCTCTGTGGGTTGGGTTCTCTATCTTTCTTACTCTGTTTCTAGGCTATACAAACACAATACATCCGAAGCACTTTGATTTTTTGATTACGGCAAAAAATCATTCTCGCGTAGTGGCCCAAGTGCTCTGGGCCCGTAACCTATCGGAAGTCTGGGATGGGTGACCAGGGCATAAGGTTAAATAAATACGTACAGAAAATACTATTCACCTCTTGAACTCTATTTATTTGGTATAAAACAACAGGACTTCTCTACAGTGTAACTCTAAGTTTAATATGCAAACATGTCTTGACGTATTGACGTTAGCAGTAGCACGAGTGCTGTAGAACAGGCTCGGCTGAACTGCGCGTCTCGCCACGAGCCCGCGCGCAACAGCTGGGAGAGAGAGAAAGAGGGGAACTATCTGAGGAGTACTGGCAGCGTTGATGGCAAAACTATTCAGCTCGACAGTATGTATTACGAATGCTAAATTTTAATGTAAAAAAAATGTACAATTAAGGTGTAATTAAATTTCTTAACTAATAATTTAACTTTTAGAGTTTTTTCTAACGTGCAACAAAAATACTACGTATAAATTTTTGAATTGAAACTACATTTATTTATCACAAATATTGTTTGTTTCAACAATGAAAAAAAAATTTATTTTATTTTTGGAATAATGAATCGTTCAGTATCTTACCTTCCAAATATCTCTTTTTTAACGACTTACCATCCAATCTTTTATTACCGGAAGATTCTTCACAGCACACATTGAGTCAATACAAAAGCCATGATGTTCGCACGGCACTTAGTCTTGTAAGAGATTGGCAAGAGCACCCATACTCCTCAATATTATTAACTCAAAAATATTAATGCATTATTTACAAGAAAGTAAATATTAGCATACTCAAGATATTTTTTATTCAGTCAATAATACGTACTAACATAAACTTTTCCAACGTCAAACAGTATGCGTTTCAATTTCTCTATTTCCCTTATGTAAGAAATGTTACCAGAATCCCAGGTAATACCATCAAAATCAGCTTCCAACCGTTGATTCTGTTTTTGGTACTTTTTTGATAAATCTTCCAATGAAAAAGGTGGTTGGAGCACAATAACCACCAGGAAAGTATGTATGTCGAGGTCGATAAAGAAAATTTTCTTAAAAATAAAGTTGTTACTAAAGCTTTTAAAACCTTGAAAATCTACAATGTACTTTATTTTGTAAGAAAAAATTGATATTAATCAGCCGAATGCAATCAAATGAATGAATTCTACTGCTAAATGTGGTTTGAAATGTTGCTTATTTCTACAAAATCGTTCGTTGAGTTAACTTCTGGTTTCAAGTTAGTCATGGCTACTGTTCAATATTTTAAAGATGTGACACATTGTACATAGCAATCGTATCAACAAATGATTGAATCAGAATTTGATACTTTTAATTTAATACTGCTTTTTGAGGTGAGTTGTATTTATTTTCAGCAATAAAGTGTAAGTAGTTGAACAACGCGCTCACAACACCCATTGGTGGAAAATCCAATATGGAAGATCGCTTGTGCTAAGCTTCCTGATTGGCTGATCAGTTCGGTGGCTGAAGAGCTCACCTTGTGTATTTTTTACACCATGTCTACGATTATTTGTATATTAAGTACATTATGTTTTCTATTCCTCGCAAGTTACTCATTAACAGCAGAACATATGTTTATATATTTATAAATATCTATAGATACGTATACATATACGTTTACGAGCAGACGCAACAGTAGGCATCGCACCGCGCTGCTATGATGGGAGAAGAGGGAGCATAGTTATAGCTGTATATATGCGTGAGTACCGAGAGCGGAGAGGCATGGCTGCGTGGTGGGGAGATCACAGCTGTACTCGCACTTTCAACCTGTGAAACTGTTTGCAAGTGATTATCTTACTATTTGACGGTCCTGAAACTTAAATGAATAATCGTATCTAATAGAATTTTGCAAGATCTGTCGAATGTTGTAATCTATTTTACTGTAGGTGCCACCGTTTTTGAGATACGAACATTTTAAACTTTGCGACGTTTTTTCTCACAGACCCCAAGCACCAGAATGTTTTTTAATATCTTCTTCGTAATCAGCGTGGTCGAAACTATAAACCATCAAGTTTTCATATTGTTTCGTGCAATGTAAGCTGACTAGTACGTTTATTGGTTTAAGAGTTCGAGTCGTTTGACAAAATTATACAAGAAATAAAAACCAGATTACAGCAATTACACGAGTTACATGTCAAGTATTCATTTTTCGCATCAACAAACTTACTAAATAAGAGTACGAGTGTGCGTTAGAAGGAGAGCCAGATGACATCGATGTCAATGACTTTGAAATCGAGAGGGAACAATTACGTAATTTCGTTACTGAAATTGATCTGAAAGATCACGACACCATTTTGAAAGGATCACTTGAGCTGCTAAAATTCATTTAGGAGTATACTTACGGTGTTTGCGTTCCCAACATTGTAATTATGCTTCGAATTTTTCGACTATAACAATCAGCGTTGCTGCATGTGAACGTAGCTTCTCAAAGCTCAAGTCAGTAAAAAATTATTTGAGGTCTACCATAGGTTCCACACGATTAAGTGATTCGGCCATTTTGTCAATCGAACTAAGTTTCACCAACGAAATTAATTTTAATCAAGTTATAAATGATATTGCTGCGCATAAGGCCCAAAATGTAAGATTGTAGTCGATAAAGTTGAAAATAAAAATCATATTTAAGTCCAAGTCTACACATGTAAATCTAGTATATGCAAAAATAATATGATCTATCAATCAGAATATAGATATTACTGTATGATATCGGCCTTATAATATAAATAATATACAAATATATATTATTTTTACTGAGTTTTAAAAAAATAATAATAATAGATATACATACCTCCACGTG
>NW_019379512.1:530626-550883 GCF_000648655.2 Copidosoma floridanum | reverse complement strand
AAACTTATTACTTTTATTATGAAATTTAAAAATGGTCGATACAAAATGGCGATTGAAATCTGAATTTTATTTAATAATCACTGGATAAACAATTTTTGCTTTGAGTTTTGTAATACAAATCTTATGTTGTTTCCTAAAAATTAAAATGTTAGATGCAATACAAAGTGATACACACGCGGATTCCCATTGGTTTAAATTACAAAGGTATCTTTTGTATTTTAGAACTTAAAATAGCAGATACAAATACTCACACACCTGCATGTGTCTATATATAAATTTATAAATGGGACGTTCTTTCTCAAACGGAACAAAGATATGTCTAAAATTCTATAGGTCGTAAACAATGTTTTATGGGCGCAAACTGTAGCATAGTTAGTAGGCTTTTTTTGCCGTTTTGGCTTTTTTCCACAATTAAGAATGGTGAACTAATATTTTACCTTTATTGTCTAATTTTTTCGGATCATCGTATTGTTTTTTTTAGCAAAAATAACAGTATAGTACTAAACTACTTAATTCCTGAAATGTCTGAAATAGAGTTTCTGTGATGCCTACAAAATTGAGGACAAAAACATATGTAAAAAAAAAGTAAGACATCTTTTCTTTATTTTCGTAATATATTGTTAAAAAGTGAGGTTCATTATGAAAAAGCTCATGAAAAGTATCTACTGCAACATAGTATGTTTGGTAAAAACATCATGTACAGCAGGAAAACCTAGGCTGTATAAGGTATTTTAAGTCAAGTGAAACACAAAAAAATTAAATTACTATTCACTGTCTTCATAAGTAGTTTATACATGGAACATTTTATTTTTAAAGTGTAAAAACTTTAATCACATTTAGTTCATCTTTAAAATAGATAGGTACAAATAAATCAGACAGCTTAAAACAAACTGAGTTCTATTATTTTTAAAGAAAAAAGAATTTTTTATTTTGAAGAGAAGCATTTTCGTCCGTTTTCTGTAGTTCGTTGAATAATGACGGAAAGAAAACAAAGAATAACATGTTTATAAAGTTATTTTATTCAAGTTTGCAATAATTTTTCTCAAAATTTTTGTACACACAACATCATAAGGCATCTTTAATTGAGATGTAGTATTTTTCAGGTTGAAGAAATTGTGTACTTATTTGTATAGAGTGAAAGGGTCTCTTTTATATGAGAAAGTAGTGTGGGTGGTAAGGACAGAGGTTCACATACAGTACCACAACAACAAGGAATAAATACGGTTGAAATATGATTTATTATAAAAATACAAAAATAAAAGCAACAATGTGTGTTAATTCGTCATTCGAATAAATCGGTTACAAATATCGACATGAGACGAATAGTTAACAAAATTGCCGCGCTGGTGAAAAACAAGTGGCATATGGCCGGTAACGCATACTATAGTTTGGTAATGAAAATGTATCTACACGCAAAAAAAAGAAGAATACGCAGAAATGCAAATGTTATAGTAAATACGGCGTGGGACTAGTTTCGAGTAAGTCGCATGTCCGAACGCAAAAGAAAATAATAATAACCGTCGGAGGTGAGTTCCGAGAATTTGAGTATAAACTGTTCGCGTATGACAACAACTGTTATGATCCGGCGTATACCAAAGTAATACGTACAAGGTCAGCACCGCTGCTCTTGAATCAATCAAAAGAAAATAACGAATAAGCGCGTGACGACGTATGCGCGACACCAAAACAAAAGGAAAATCAAACCCAACACGCGCCGCATTTACGTTTTTACTCATGGAAATGAGATCCNATACAAATACTTACATACCTACGTGTGTCTATAAATAAATTTATACATGGGACGTTTTTTGTCAAACGGAACAAAGATTTGTCAAAAATTTTGTAGGTAGTAAATAATGTTTTATGGGCACAAACTGTAGTTTAGTTAGTAGGCTTTCTTTTGCTCTCTGGCTTTTTTTCACAATTCAGAATGGCGGACCAATATGGTGGCTGCAGTTAGTTAAAATCTCTCGAAGATAGCAGTTTTACCTCATTTAAAATAGTTTTGCACCATCAAAAACTTAAATTACAGCCTAGTAATACGTATTTTTTTATCGCTGATCACAAATCTATGCTTATTTTTGACCAAGCACATAAATAATCCTTTCTAACCTTAAAAAAACTTCGAAAAAATGTAGTGAAAAATTCGAAAAATTTATTTTTGTTAACAGTTTTAAAAAAAAATTTATTTCACCTTTATTGTCTAATTTTTTCGGATTATCGTTTTTTTTTTTAGCAAACACAACAGTGTAGTACTTAACTACTCAATTCCTGAAATGTCTAAAATAGAGTTTCTGTGATGCCTACAAAATTGAGGACAAAAACATATGTAAAAAAAAAGTAAGACATCTTTTCTTTATTTTCGTAATATATTGTTAAAAAGTGAGGTTCATTATGAAAAAGCTCATGAAAAGTATCTACTGCAACATAGTATGTTTGGTAAAAACATCATGTACAGCAGGAAAACCTAGGCTGTATAAGGTATTTTAAGTCAAGTGAAACACAAAAAAATTAAATTACTATTCACTGTCTTCATAAGTAGTTTATACATGGAACATTTTATTTTTAAAGTGTAAAAACTTTAATCACATTTAGTTCATCTTTAAAATAGATAGGTACAAATAAATCAGACAGCTTAAAACAAACTGAGTTCTATTATTTTTAAAGAAAAAAGAATTTTTTATTTTGAAGAGAAGCATTTTCGTCCGTTTTCTGTAGTTCGTTGAATAATGACGGAAAGAAAACAAAGAATAACATGTTTATAAAGTTATTTTATTCAAGTTTGCAATAATTTTTCTCAAAATTTTTGTACACACAACATCATAAGGCATCTTTAATTGAGATGTAGTATTTTTCAGGTTGAAGAAATTGTGTACTTATTTGTATAGAGTGAAAGGGTCTCTTTTATATGAGAAAGTAGTGTGGGTGGTAAGGACAGAGGTTCACATACAGTACCACAACAACAAGGAATAAATACGGTTGAAATATGATTTATTATAAAAATACAAAAATAAAAGCAACAATGTGTGTTAATTCGTCATTCGAATAAATCGGTTACAAATATCGACATGAGACGAATAGTTAACAAAATTGCCGCGCTGGTGAAAAACAAGTGGCATATGGCCGGTAACGCATACTATAGTTTGGTAATGAAAATGTATCTACACGCAAAAAAAAGAAGAATACGCAGAAATGCAAATGTTATAGTAAATACGGCGTGGGACTAGTTTCGAGTAAGTCGCATGTCCGAACGCAAAAGAAAATAATAATAACCGTCGGAGGTGAGTTCCGAGAATTTGAGTATAAACTGTTCGCGTATGACAACAACTGTTATGATCCGGCGTATACCAAAGTAATACGTACAAGGTCAGCACCGCTGCTCTTGAATCAATCAAAAGAAAATAACGAATAAGCGCGTGACGACGTATGCGCGACACCAAAACAAAAGGAAAATCAAACCCAACACGCGCCGCATTTACGTTTTTACTCATGGAAATGAGATCCTTATAGAATAACCAGGCGCTCTAGCGTGTCGGTGCTTTTCATATATTCGTAAACAAACAAAAGAAAGATCATTTAGGGTCTTAACAAAAAATTTAATTTTTGGCCGGTTCGGCGATGCAAAAAACAAAATATTATAACGCAATTACAAAGCACAGCAGCCCTTAGAATAAAAAAATCGAGCAGACTAACTAAATTAAGGAACGCACACAAAATAATCGCCAGATCGTAACCACACGGGCGTAGAGACACACAGCTAATGAACGCGTCGATGAAAAAAAAGACACGGAGCAAGAATCGTACGGAAAAACGCAGAGAAAAACCAATTGCAAGCCGGTAACTTAAAAAAAGGAGAGCAACAGACCAGACGTTATACAAAAACCAAGGAAAGCTCCGTCGTTCGAGCTAAGCAGATCGAAGGGCACCACTTGGTTGATTATTAGACAACCATGGGCCAAGGATTACCCCTTCGATCGTGTGAGTGCTGAACTCACCGCCTCGCTCTCCGACGGGTAGCTCCTACTCACTCCTATCCGATGCTTAGCTTCCGATTTACTTGGTTCCGCTCGGGCGTCCCGTGACTAACTGCCTTCTTTCGGCTCCGCTTCGACCCCTTTTCTTTTGCTTCCCCCTTTGCCTTTCTTTTTTTTTCGGCGGTGTACCTGCGGCCAACCTGCGCACTTACAAATTGTGCAATTCCCCCTTCCGAAAAGAAAGGAAAAATAGAGCAAGAGGTCCCATGTGGCTCAGCCTGCGCGTGTACGCACCTACACATTGCAAGAGCAAAGCAAAATAAAGCAAAATTTTTAGTTTTTTGGTCCATGTTGTCTCTGCCATTTTCAAATTAAATATACAAACAAATAATTCTTGATCAGAGACCTGAAAAGCTCCTAGAAACTTATTTTTGCAATAATATTTTTCGTTTAATCAGTTTCTTCTGTGTTTCCCGACTTTTTGAGGTTATGGTTTTGACTATTGAGGAAAAATGACAGTGATACACTAAAGCTTGTTACGTAATAAAAGAAATGAGTTTGTAATCAGCGACAAAAAAAATCGTTTGTAGTCATTTATACGAAAAAACGTAAAATAAATAAGAATTCTTAGTTTTTAGCCGCCATTTTGTGTCCACTATTTAAAAATCGTACAAACAAACAATAAATTCATTATCGAAGACCTTAAAAACCCCTGAAAACCAATTTTTACAGACATTTTTTTTTTAATCTCTTTTTTCTGTATTTCCGAATTTTTCGAGGTTAGGGTTTGGACTCTTGAGAAAAAGTGGCAGTGGATCACTAATGCTTGACATCTAATGAGTTTAAAAAAAAAAAGGACAATTACGTCGAAAATTGTGGTGTTGGCAGATTTTTGAACGAAAAAGTGCAGTTTTTTTACTGTGTGTCGCCCTCCAACTTTCTTATCCACCACTTCCAGGATTTCAAAACAATGTATTTGGTGGCGGTGGTGGCAGCAAAATAATGTTGCCATGCAGTGATATGTGTGATAATCGAAGGTGACTTATGCGGATAATTATTCGTATGGAAGGATAAGTATAAGGACCAATTAGGAGTTATGCGGAAGTCCACATAACTTTACCGTATTACTCATGTTCACCTTAGAAGAACCTAAATTATTTACTTAAAGGTGTGTGTGTGTGTCTGTGTGTGTGTGCGCGCGCGCGCGCGTGTGTATTTTAGTGGGCCTTCTCTACTCTGTGAGTTTCACGTGCCAACTACCATAAGCTAAAATTTAAAATACTAAAATGAAGTAATGCAAATTTATAGATGAATTTAGTTGGCAATTTTGACATTTTTGCTTCATACATAAAGTAACAGTGCTGATGCTAAAACAATTTTTCTTGAAATTTTGAGAAAAAATTATACATTACATCAAGGAGATATCAAGTATTTATATTGTTATTTGCAAAACACCATGTAAAATGCATGTTCTTATAGTAATATGTGATGTCTTAAAAGCGGAATGTTCTACGTAAAACGTAAAGGCGGAAGTCACAAGGACAAAGTTTTTATACATCAATTTTATACTTGAATAACAATTGTTTTCTCCCAGTTAGTTATATGTTGGGTTATCTCGCTATATAATTCCCAAGAGTATTTTTATCCAAAATGAAATAAATAATTTTAAAGAAAGAAAGATTATCGTTTATAGTAAAGTTCTTGAATAAAATGATAAAAATTTAAAGTGCAGATTTTTGAACAAAAAAGTTATTTTTTCCCACTGTGCGACATAGGGGGGACAAAGAGTGTTATCGAGTTATTTATAAAAATAGGAAATTTTAGTGAATAGAAAACGACAGGGTTTATGCACGTATTAAGCGGCTGATAAATGCATCTTTAGTATTTATCTAGATGTGATAACGTTATTTTAACTTTGTTATAAGAATAATATTTAGTTTTTTGTACTTCAACAAGCTGCTAAACAATGAGAAAATTTATACAGTGAAATAAAAAAAAAGTTATTAATTTAAAAAATTTGTTTCATTGTTATATATATACGTTTTTTAAGCTTTATTATTTAAACCTTAATTGTTTTCACGTTTTTTTGAATCATATTTTTAAAACTTAATAGGACAGAAAGATTGAAGAACCTTCTTCTTTTAAATAATACGGATTTGAACTTAATCCAACATACGAAAATAATTTTAAACAAGAACTTGGAGGAGAATGCTAACTCCCAATAAGTATTTTAACATTTAGCTACAAACGTAATACAGGGTACATTTTCGATGTATTGATTAAACTTTTATTAATTTCGAGCTACTTACAATGATATAAGACTACATATATTTTGTGAACCAATCTGTAAAAAAAGCGATGGAGCTATATAACATTGATGATAACTGTGTTGATCATAACGACAATAATAATATTAATAATGATTATTGTAATAATAATGACAATAATAACGGCAAACATAATAACAATTATTATAGTATATGTGTCCTAGTAGGGCTGCGCTCTCCTACATACTTGGCACGCTAACTTCCAAGAGTAAGAATTCTAATTTTCAAAATTGCGTACAGGGCAGTTTTGTCTTTCTGTGGCTTTTTGACATACTATAAAAAAAGCTTTATCACGAAAATATAAGAACATTTGACATAAATATATTTTAGTTAATTTAACTTTGTATATATATTAGTCATTCTACTAAAACCATCATATTTTAAGAGCTGAGAAGGACAAACACTTAAAATGGGTTTTGAATTGTTAAAATTTTTTGTTCGTATTGTCCGTGACCATGATAATCTTACATTTTTTGGGCCCTGCTAGGTCAGCATGAGAATAATTTTTACGACTACTGTTTATTTAAATTTTGATAAATAGATGCATTACGGACTCTAATAAAATTTTATTTTAATTAAAATAACGGCGCTCTCTATGAAAATCTGACTTTATTCTTACATTAATATCATTTACTTACCATCAACATTAACACAGAATTTTACTCGTTGTTTGTTGCAAAGAATAAGTATCAATATATACATCTTGTTGGTTTTGCAATAAATGGCGGCGGTTCTGCTGCTTACTTTCTTGAAGCTCACTATGTTATAGAGGTTTGAGAAATATTTCTATGACTTAACTGCACGTTATAAAGTGACCCTAACTTTTTTTTTATCAGGCCCGGGCTTTACCAACCAATCAGCATGTTCTTTCCTCTCCGTGAATCATACTGGGGGGAAGCCCGATGTTTCCATGTGCATGTTGTCTGCTATTATTTTCGTGCAAGAATTAAACGGTTATATCGACAAGTCTTAACTTGACACATATATCCATCGTAAAATACGTGAGTTAAGAGTACCGTGCCAGAGCTAAAATGTAACAAAGTAACCCAATAAATTTCTTGTGAATTATTCGTCGTCTCCTGAGATATAAGATTAAAGTTAATAGGGTTATAGACAGGGGTGGTTAAATGACATACAATTAAGGTTTCTGACGCATATATTTCAGAAATTGTCGAAAATATAAGAAAAGTATCATATATATCATAAATGGCACTGGCATAGCATATGTATCATAAATTAACTATACACTGAAAAAAGTTTTGAGGAGCTACCTTTCTGAAGTTCAGGAAGAGCGCCCCCAACACTATTGAGCAGCCACCACTCGAGGCAACCGAATAACTGGCACACTTTCTCATCAAGTGACATTTGGAGCTGTGGAGTACTACTGCAGCTCATAGACTTGGTATAGACGATTTTTCGCTCACAAAACATCTGTTGTCAATAAATAGTTCAAGAGCCAAAATTTTACGTAAATGAGTGAGTAACAGTTTAGTTTCTCTAAGTAGCATGAGCTCTAGACACAAATTTGGCCACTTACGGCAGAATTATACGGTACGAAAGAAATCATGTACGATGTGATAGAAGGTCAGTTCGTAAAGGCTGCTAAGATCTGTTCATACACTATAGTCTAAAGTGCGTTCCAAGTAGATTTAGTAATACTCTGTACTTGCGTTAAGTAAGATAACTCATTTAAAGTTTTAATGAAAACAAACAGAGTGCTGGGAAGGAAGTGACCAAAATTTTGTAGACACGAAAATTTAAAATTAATATACGTATCAATTAAAGCTGTAGCTTGTACGTTTATCTTGTTATACTGTAAAATTAGAAAAGTGACCATTAAAAGGTGTTACGAAATACAACCGTGTGGTTTTTAAAGTGATTTCTGCTATAACCGCATTCAGTGTAAATCGTGGGACATTTAGTATTTGATAAGAACTCTTGGTTATAGATTAAAAATTAATTTTATGGCATAAATGTAACATACGACATTTATACTTAACAAAGTATGTGCGAGGATTTGGCTGAAAACATTATTTTTTCAATTAGGAGACTTAAGGTGCGAAATTTATTTTGGGATAGGGTACGAGAGTGACATTTCGATTATATTTTTTTAATTATCTTACTGAGGAGTCAATGTATAAGCTTAAAAGTTTCATCCAAGAAAGTTTAGCCATTTCAACATAACTTTACGCAATTTGAACACTTAATTTTAGTTTCTTTAAGTAGCATGAGCTCTAGACACAAATTTGGCCACTTACGGCAGAATTATACGGTACGAAAGAAATCATGTACGATGTGATAGAAGGTCAGTTCGTAAAGGCTGCTAAGATCTGTTCATACACTATAGTCTAAAGTGCGTTCCAAGTAGGTTTAGTAATACTCTGTACTTGCGTTAAGTAAGATAACTCATTTAAAGTTTTAATGAAAACAAATAGAGTCCATACGGATCAGGAAAAAAACGAAAGAATTTACCTTTATTTTGCATGGGGACTGTCAGGGGGCAAAAAAATTAAGCAGGGGAATGTCGACAACCCTGCCAAAAGAACTATATAATATAGTAAAATTCAATGAGAGGGAGCTCGGGGATCTAATAATGATGATAATTTTAAAATCATCTTTTTTTAATGATTTACTATATTTGTAACTGTAGTTACGATCACTTGTCACATACAAATTAGATATATTTCGATGTAAATATTTTTTTTTCTCTTATATTTAATCGTTCTTGGACATTTGTGGCATTGAAAACATTTAGGACTTTTTTTTGTATACAACTTTAAAAATTATTCATCACCATAAATCATGAAACTGTTCAACATTAAGGATCTTGCAGATCCAAAGAATAAACAATAGGCTAAAATAAATTTATCATCGTCTTAAAAAAAAATAATTCAACTGCATATTTTTCGTGTATTGCAGTAATACTTATACAGTAACGAGTTTATTACCTTTTTATTCATTCAAAATTTTTTTATTTTTTTATACTTGATCTTTTAGTTGATTCACCATGTAAATGTTGTGATGAATCTGGTGTCAACATGTGTGACGCTTGACAAATAAAGATTTGTAGTGTACATACATAAGTAATTTAATATTTAAACATTTAAATCATCTCTATCACTCATATAAATTTCAGCAACAATTTTCGAAATAAGCTAAAACTAGAAGTTAATTGTTTAAGTACTAAAAAAAATTTGCTTGAACAATAAAGAAACAAAAAAAAATTCTTTGAAATTACCCCTCCCCCAATTCACTATATAATGAAGACAGATTTATATGCGTATGATTTTTATTCTAAAAGCTCGATTGTTTTAGTCCATTAAATAATATTATTTCTCAAATTTCGCAGAGTTCTTAATAAATCAAAAATTTTATTTTCGAACAAGGTAGATATGGATTAAGAAGAAATTACTTAAATAACGACAAAAAAGGGGCAGGGACGGGGAGCTCCTTTTAATATTGTATTGTTGGATTGAAAATAAGCAAATAACTATGTGAATTGATAGGGAGCTGAGGGAAAACTACGGGAGAGCAGGGGGAGTTGAGACTCGCTATTGTGTTGGGTTAGCCCGTGAAGCGCGCAGGGGGGGGGGCGAGGTCCCACTGGTATGTGTATTGTTAAAATAGTTAATAAAAAAAAAAATAGAAATAGAAAGAAAACCACCCCTCAGTCGCCCTGCACTATCCCGCAGAGATGTATATCGATAAAAAGATTTGTATATGTATGCCCTATAGTAGGCACGCATGTTATAAATGCCTATGATACTTGGGTCTGATAAGTGTAGTGAGCCTGTTAAAAATACTAGACGTCAGATGGATATTTTCTACCCCCCACCACCTTCTCCACTGTCCCCACAAGGATAGTCCACTATGTAGATTAGTTTTTACACTATTTAACGATATTAATACTTATGATAAGTAATAAATGTAACGTTGTTTTACAATAACAGTAACAAAAAAAATTAATCGCCCCAAAAACTAGATACTTTTTATTAAATTGAAACAATTTTATAATTATAAAAATAGGATTTTTAATATGTTATTTATAAATATTATTATTTAAATAAACATTGATTACACATTTCATTATCATGTATAAAATTCGTCGAAAGCTTCAATGGCTTAGTGGCTAGCGTGCTAGCCTCCTAGCTGGACATCCTCGAGGAGTCGTGGGTTTGAATCCTGTCGAAAATTTTCGAGATACGTTACCCGAGCTCTTTCGATGAAATGAGTATCCAAGATGCCGAAGCACCACTTATCTGACCTATAAAATTAATAGCCGATTTTTCGGGTGATGTCTGCACCTCTAGGAGATTTCTTTTCGAAGGAAAGCTAGCACCTGGCCAGCTCACCCGGTAAAGTCTCGGTTGGTTATAAAAAGGTGTGTAGCTAACAAAACTCCCGCGCACCAAAAGACGAGAGATAAAGGCACAAGATGTTTATTTTCGAAAACGAAAACTTTATTTTATTGATACAACTCATTTAATCCTTACAGATTCAGTATTTTTTCTAAACCGAAGAGGACGCACACTTGCACACTTATTTTTAAAAAAACAAAACAACTTTTTCAATATGACAACGCTTGTCATTTTATATTCGAATGCATTTTTCAAATTTTTTTTTACATACAAAATAAAAAAAAACTTTGACATATGTCACTTCAAACTGTATGCTTGATTAATCCGGAAAATCCTCCCCCTCGTACAAACTTGAGGTTTGTTCCATACAAATAAATGAAGTAATAGGGTTTGAGTTGCTCCATTAAGTCAAACCATTCAAACTTATAATCGTAATAAATTATGGACTACATTTAATGAGTCAGCTACTTTAATTCGTCAAAGACAAATTGATTAAGAAAAAAAAAAGTTTTCCTAAAATTGCCAATACGCAAAGCCAATCGCATCACAGCTAACCATTGGCATTAATCTTACGGACAGAATGTGTGTGATAGAATCATGCAAGATTCTTTTATTATTTGCGTGTTAACATTAAGTGTTACCTGTTAGGTTTGTACCATACTAATTTTTAGTCTAGAATATCGTTTAATTATTTCTATTTTTCAATGCATCGAAAAACTTTACATAATAAAACAAATTTTATTTTAAAAAATTCGACGCAAATAAACTTATGTCTAATTTATGTGGGTCTAAGACTGCTATCTTGAATTGATTGTTAGAATGACATATCTGCAAAGTCAAAAGATACCTCCTACTCATCTTTCTTTTTTTACACATGCTTATGGTTTTATAAAACCCCTCCTGACAGAAAAGAAAAACCACCTGCTCCCCTCCTCTATTATAAACACCGACCGTGACAGAGAAGAGAAACCGCCCGTACACCCTTCTTCTCTTCGCTGATTCATTTGCTCCACAATTACCACCCGCGCGAGAGAAGGAAAACTGCACACTCACCATCCTTCTCCTAGCTAAGTTTTTCCGCAGCACAAGCAAAGAATAATCATCATCATCAGAATCCATTCGGCACATGAGACCACACTGAAGGTGCTCAAAGTAGTATCTTCTTGCCATCATCAGCCACTGGCTCAGGATCGAGAGGGCGTTGTGAGACGTGGGATGGTGTAAACAATATTTAGCACTACAGAGGACAAAATCACAGGGACCAAACTGCTGTTGTTGCGTTAAGTAGAATCAGGATATTAAGGATCTGATGGGCGTGAACGCACTGCCACTTCACAGGATCAAAAAGTCAAAGTTACGGTGCGCACGAACGCACTGCCGCTTCACAGGACCAGTAAGTCAAGGTTACGGCGTGCACGAACGCACTGTCGCTTTACAAGATCCTGAAGATAAGGTTACGGCTTGCGCGAGCGCATTGCCGCTTCACAGGATCAGGAAGTCTGGGTTACTACGTGCGTTACCACACTGCCGCTTCACAGGATCAGGAAGTCCAAGTTACTGCGTGCTCGAATGCACTTACGCTTCACAGGACCAGGAAGTCAAAGTTACAGCTTGCGCGAACGCACTGCTGCTTCACAGAATCAGGAAGTCCAGATTAAACATGCGCGAACGTACTGCCACTTCACAGGATCCGGAAGTTAAGGTTACGGAGTGCGCGAACGCACTGTCGCTTCACAAGATACTGAAGTTGAGGTTACGGCTTGCGCGAGCGCATTGCCGCTTCACAGGATCAGGAAGTCCAGGTTACTGCGTGAGCGAACGCACTGCCGCTTTACAAGACCAGGAAGTCAAGGTTACGGCGTGCGCGAACGCACTGTCGCTTCACAAGATACTGAAGTTGAGGTTACGGCTTGCGCGAGCGCATTGCCGCTTCACAGGATTAGGAAGTCTAAGTTACTGCGTACGCGAACGCACTGCCGCTTCACAAGACCAGGGAAGTCAAGGTTACGGTGTGCGCGAACGCACTGTCGCTTCACAAGATACTGAAGTTGAGGTTACTGCGTGCTTGACCACACTGCCGCTTCATAGGATCAGGAAGTCCAGGTTACGGCGCACGGTGGGGCAAATCGCCAAAAAGCTGGCCAAAATTCAATTATTCACGCATTTATTTTCATTATGATTAAATCACAGAAAAAGAAGAAAACGCAAAAAAAAAATTAAAGTCATTTGGCAAAAGTTCCGTTCTTAGTAAAAGACGAAAAACGAAATCTCCTCATAGTTCAAATAGTGTAAATGCGTTAACGACTGCAGCCTCAATGGCCTTACGTTCTGATGGAAATAACGCTGCTGCAAAACTGTGAAAGGAAACCCCAGAAAGTTTTCCAAATCGCACAAAAAAATTTTTTAATTCATGTGAAAACTCACATAATAATATTACTCAGTATATGCCTGAAGAAGCTCTAACTCTTATAACGTAAAACCACTTTACTAAGCGACAATACGAAGCCATACGTCAAAATGCCAGAGCAAAAAATTGTGATATCTATCCAACTTATAAAAACATCGTAAAAGCTAAAAAAAGTTGCTTATCCAGCTGATATTCAAATAACATAAAAACTTCTGAAATTTCATTGCAGTGTTTGTTGAATAATATTTTCAGTAGGATACTTTAAATTCTTCCGATTCCTCATGATGAGCATGGAAATAATTACTTGTTAATATTCAAATATATATTAGACGGAAGTTTTAGATACTCCCAGTATAAGCAATCTTGGCACGGGTTTACCGCGAGTGACGAGAGTTTATTTTTCACATTGATAGTTCCATTGCAATTAAAAAATGTAGACACTGGTGTGGTAGCGTGTGATAACCCAAGGCCATGCTCTACAAGATTTCATCGACCTGTAAGATTGCATTGGCAACGCGAAACCAAGGATTTAATCTTTCAGGAAAATGAGCGTTTAAAAAATAAAATTTCTTATTTGAAACTATTTTTCGAAAAAAACATAAAAATACTATTTTCACTCCATTTAACTATGGCTGATAAAAAGGTTGATAGGTTTTTATTTATATCACACTTTTGTTAAAAAATCATGAAATAGTGAAGAACATTTTTTTTTAAATCAATTTTTGTCATAAGAATCTTAGAAGTTCTCATTTATGACTTGAAAATTAAAAAAAAAAATTTTCCACTTTAGATACTTAATAAATTAACTGAAACCTCAAGCATGGCCTGCTCTACTTGCAACTCTTGAATTTCACAAATAAATAATTTGAATAAAGTAATTCGAAAAGAAGAAAATGATCGAGCATTGTCTCACAGCTTACCCATATTACACTCTTGGCTGCACTTATACGATTGCCGCCCGCATATATCTTACCGACTAGATTTCAAGCAATGGAAGGTTTGTACATAAATTGTTTGTTATCGAAAAATTAACAATTGAAAGTATTTCATTTAATAGCACTATGTGGACTGCTAAAAATAAAAACGAGTGTAAGTATAATTTTTACCCGTACATTTTTAGGCTACAGTAAAAAATGGGTATAAAGAAATAATGAAAAATTAAAAAAAAAGAAATCAAAATAAATTTTTATCTTAGTTTTTATTAAGGGTTGACTTTCCAAAACAAGGGTTTGGAAACTCTAACGATGGAAACACCGCTCGAAAATTTTTTGAGAACTATTCAAAATTTACAGAAATAACTAGTACAAATAAATATTTTTGACATTGTACCTATTTTTGTTAAAAGATTCATTTCAATTGACTTGTTGTTAGGGATCGACGAAGAGCTAATACAGAGATTTCATAATATACTTATAACAAAAACTTGTGGATACATAATTGATGAAATCGCTTTAAAAAAGTATTCCTTGGAAAACCGCAGAGAGATATGTAATGTTGCACTCTTGGTATTACATGCCACCAACGGTTCATAAGGTAACTATTTTTTTAAACTTATTAGCAGACTACAGGGTATAAAATTTATAAACCACGACTCAAGTTCTGAACAACTGAAAAAGCTCTACATTTTGCAATGAACTGAACAGGACTGAATTAATTTATCACCAATCTTAATTTTGATCTTTGTACGTGTCAGAAAAAAAGCATATTATCTACTAACCTATACTGCGTTCCAGATTTTGATTCATGGCGCATCAGTGATACGATATTGCGTATTACCTCTTGGTTGATTTTCAGAAGAAGTTCAAGAAACTTTACACAAGGTCACAAAACTGTTAATAAGAGACAACAGCAGGAAAATTTTGTGTACTAAGACTAACGAAGGTATCGTTCATGGACTTTTTTACACTCGGATCCTTACATTTCATTATTAAGAATTAAACCTAAAAAAAAATGAAAAAGCCATTTTTAACTGATATTTTAAAATGACTAACATATACTGGTTGTATTACAATTCCCACTGACAAAGAAAACAAATCAAGTAATTCTAAATCAGAATTAGAGATTGATTGCATACTAATGTTTAGTTTTGAGTTTTTAAATTTCATTACAAGAAAAGTAGATAAGATGAATAAAAACTTATGAAAAAGAAATTATTTCTTACTTTAAATTTTTATTTCTTTATTATACATCTAGAAAAATATTATTAAGGGGTAAAGGGGGTAAATTTTTCTATGTTTGATATGAAATTTGTAATCAGCGATCTCAAAACATCTGAAAATGGTATACGACTTGGTAACTTTGTAAACTGTTATATTTCATGCAAGGGTACGGTTTTTGAGGGGTGAAGGGGGTAGATCTTTGTATGATTGATATGAAATTCGTAATCAGCGACCTCAAAAGCTTTGAAAGTGGTATGCAACTTGGTAACGTCATAAATTACTAGCGGCCCCCCGTCTCGGCTTCGCCCAAGACTTACTAAATGGAACACCGCAGTTGTTGATATGAAATAAGAAAGGTTTTTAGTTAGAAATTTTTCCATCTATTTTTGACACTTCTTAGAACAAAAATCTTATTAAAACCATATTTGTTCGGAATCCATACAGTTTGTTTGGTCAAATAATAAGCTGTAAACATAAAAAAAAAATGTAATTATGCTGAAAAGTACCGTGCGTTCCTTATGCCAAAAAATAATCGTTGGCCATAAGGAGCCGTTGATTTGCAGTTTCTCCCGTATGATTTCCGAAAAGAGCTACTATTTAAAGCAGTTAAGATTTTAAACTCCCTGAAAATATATATTGAAAAAAAAAATTTTTTTCTCTTATCCCACAACTTCATTACCAGAGCAACAAAGTCCTGGAGTTTTATTGCCACGAAAACACGAATACATTTTCAACTTATTTAAAAATCTGCATTCAGATCTTTAAAGATTTGAGAGATTACTGTGAGGGTTCAATGAAAAGCTGATCCCTTACGTAACGGATTCTTTATTTGTCGATTTTGATGCTGCTGTTCTAATCTCGATAAATTTTCTGCGTCAGTTTCTTATCAACTGAAATTGTATTTATTAGATACATTTAAAGTTTTTCTTCCAATTCACGCTCTTGCAACTTTTGGCATTCTCAAGACTTTTGTAACCCCTAAAGACTGTTTTCTGTCAACTTTGTCAAGTTCTAATATATTTGTTGGCAAGGTCGTTCAACGTCCGATGGCCGTAAAAAAGACCAGTGAGCTTCTTGAATAAACTCTTTGTTGACTGAAGTTAAAAACAATTGTGACTGCCAGGATACCCCTGGGTGATTTTCTCTGGTCTGTTGTTGAAGCCCCAGACTGATCGAGAGAAAAATTACAAAGTCCAAAGCTTTGGAGCTAGTTGTAGAGATCTTTCCCAACGTCTCCTGGTATAACTTTGAAGACGTTGGTGTCTAAAGCACCCTTTTTTTTGCAGACTCAGTTATTTTGGTGATCTAAAATAGGGAAATGGGTTCGTGATGCTTGCCCGTTGGAGACTGTCCCGTTGGCTCAAGTTTTTTTTCCTTCATAGCTGTTAGGTTCGCCCAGCCTAAACTTTGGAGAGGATCGGTGATTCCTAGTTAAATGTTTAGAGTCAAGAGAGTAACATAGGGTCGTCGTCACTTTGTTTAATGGTGGCCGTCTTTAGTTAATGTAGTTTTTTAGTTGACGAATTACTTCCGGAAATGGTAGTAAAAATGTATTTGTTGGCAAAGTAGTTTAAACTCAGGTGACCCTTAAAAGAACCGATGAGATTGATTGTTAAGTAGGAAACGTAAAGATCTTTAACGGCCCCAAAAAGGGCTAGTGGTGAAACTTCCAGCTATTTCTTATTATTATTCCTGGTGATGAAGAGCTGGCTGCTGGTAGCTTGACTCTTACCCTCGAAGTCTCTATGTATGGAGGCTGCGATGGAGGGAGGTACGCCGCTGACTAAAGAATATCTTGTCTTGAAGTCGTTGCCCGGATAACCAACCGCTCATAGTTAGTCGGGAAAAAGTGGGTATGCCGTTGGGGATACGACCACTGAGAAGGGAGCCGTTGCGGCTGCTCGTGCTCCTCAGGGCTGTTTACGGGAACGGCGTTTGACCCTCAGGTATGTGGAACCGTGGCAACAAGATGAAAACTCTTCGTCCATTCCATGCAGAAAATCAATTCTCGACGTTCTTAGGAACGCAGTTTACTCCTTTATTCTTGTGGGGGGGAAATTACTTCTGACGATATCCCAATGGTGACTCTGTTTTTCTCTTTATCTCTGCTTGTTTTTCACGACTCACAGGTTTTGTTTCCCGGCCGATGCACAAAAAAATGTAGCGCTAACAAAACTACCATGCACGAAAAGACGAAAGATGAAGGCACAAGACGTTTATTTTCGAAATATAAAACTTTATTTTATTGAAACAATTAATTTAATCCTTACAGATTCAGTATTTTTTATGAACCGAAGAGAACGCACACTTATTTTTGAATAGCAAAACACTTTTTCTTGAATGACAACGCTTGTCATTTTACATTCGAATGCATTTTTCATATTGTTCTACACATACACCACAAAAAAAAATTTGACATATTTTACTTCTAACTGGTATGCTCAATTTATCCGAAACATGGTGGGTACAGCGAATTTGATGGTTCATTGGAAAATATCTTTCCATTAAACTTGATAATAGCTGGAGTGAGCTTGAGACAATCGCTTCTCCCCGTAAATAGAACCCAGTAGGATGAATGATCAAGTTAACTAAGGGAAACTTAGCAAGGGTCCCACACGAAAGACTCGCTCACCGTGCAATTAAGGCAAAAAGTCAAAAGTAAAGTAAAGTCTTTTAGGAATCAAAATACTAAATACGAATATAAAGTCCATCTATTGGCCGTTTTGTAATACAAAAAATTGATAAAAAGAATTATCTTTTAAATTGAGTGTAAATTATTGATACTTGCTATGTGGAGGGTTTTGGGGAACGGAGTTGTGCGGGAACAAGAAAAATGACATCAAGGGCAGTCAAGGACTCTGGAGAGGTTGCAGAGTATGTAAGAGGCTGTGGGGGTTTCAGAAAAAAAATACAAACGTTAAATTAATGTTGAAAAAGGTTAAAATTCATCTTATTTGTGGGGAGCTGTAGGGCTATGGAGGTGTTGTTAGGGGCTTTATGGGGTGGTGGGAGGTCGATGTCAAATGTCTTGCATAAATAACTACATTCTATGCTAGTGGGGCTTCACATCTCTGCGCGCCCCGCCAGCCAATTCTCTGGTATTACATTGTGTAAATTGTATGCAAATAATAAATATTATCAAATTTCTAATGTCAGTGATTGTTAGTATAAGTATGAGATTTAACTTTCTATGTGTTACTCTAACATAGTATTATTAGATAAATAATGTATGATATCAAATTATAATTTCTTCGATAAATAACAACACCTTAAACAAAGAAAAGCACAAATCACAATTTCCAACGTTATTTTAGAGATGGTAATTTAAGTTGCTCTTTTTTTCGTCTAAAGCATCTACCAACTGAAAAATGAATGATATTTAAAAAATTTAAAAGTAGTGATAATTAAAAATAAAACTGATTATAAATTGTTTAAAAATGCCAAAGTCAGTAGTATATAACTTTTTCAACGTCTTCGAGGTAGCACACTCATATTAGTATGGTCCATCACCATAGTCGGCTAACTAATCAAGACATGCGTATAAGATTTTGTAGTCCATGTCTATGTACTACAAACAAAAACATGTACAGGTATGTACAGTCATATGTTAATAAAATGTAACATTATGTGGTAGGAAATGTGTTGTGAAACTCCTAGAAGGTCACCACCGTGTTGCCCAACAACTAAACTCAGGTTCTCTTAGATACGTCAATCGACATCCCTAAGGCAGCGTACGCATATCTACCCACAGCGCCCCCTGTGTTGCTTAACAACTAAACTCGGGTATTCCTGGACACGTCAGTCAGTGTCCTTAAGGCAGGATACGTATATCTACCTGCAGTGTCTTCTGTTATGCTTAAGAACTAAACTCTAGCACTGACCACAATGGTCAAAACTTTAATGCTAAATGCAACCTTCAAGAAATATGTCAGTGAAGTCCATTAGAGCTTAGCACTACCACTGATTAAGCCGTAAACTATCATTTAATGTGCAGTGTAGCTGTCAATATGCTTTTTTTTTTGTTACAAGACTCAATAAAATAGTAACGCTTTCTTTTACTGGTTATATATTTATACTGTTATAATACAATTTTCTTATTTCAACTTCTCGTATCTTCATTTTGGAAGAAAAAAAGGTAATGCTGATATAACTTTAACAGGTAATAACTTTTTAATATGAATTAAAATGGGTTTTTAATACATTTTTATAAAAATGTTTAGGTTGTCGTGTATGAGAATCTTTTCTTGAAAATTTTTTGGCACATTTGTACTAAATATTACCATCATCAAAAATGTTTATCTTAATGTAGCGTCGTAAATATGTTTCTTTTTCAATTTTATTTGACAAGTAATGCAACTAATAACTTGACTATTTTCATGTTTTTTTTTTTTAGCACGTATAGCGACTTTTTAATTTTGTAATGATGTTACGCATATAACATTGGAAATATTTATTTGCATTTTTTTATGCATTTTGAATTTATTTTTATTACTAAAAACATAAGTTCACACTTAATTTAATGCTTCTTGTAATAAATAAAAAAATACAACTTTAAGTATGTTGCCAGATAAAGATTTTTGTAGGTCATGCATTTTCACTAGAAACGTATGGTGTAAGGCTCTATTAATCTGTTAGAGTAGAGAAGCACACATGAATGTCGACCAACGTTATCATTTTATGTATACGTATACTGTTTACGGTATTCATGCACGGATCTGACACATAGGGTAAAGTTGAGTACAATGGGCATCATTTCTTAAATATAAAATTATTCTAAACAATTTTAATTTTTTTATAATTATTAAAACGGATTCTTATCCACACTAGTAGCAGTTGTTATTTGTGTTAACTTGCAAGGCGGTATTCTTTTTTTTTATTATTTAAAAAAAGAGTACGAGAATGCTTATTATGGTACGCTCATGCCCTACTAGATGGGTATGAGTGAGCAGGGGGTAGGGCATGGTAGGCACGGCAATGATGCGTACCTGAATGCATGAACAAAATTGACTTGATGATTATCAGTGGACTGTAC
>NW_019379512.1:393311-460973 GCF_000648655.2 Copidosoma floridanum | reverse complement strand
TCATTTAAAGTAATTAGTTGAGAAATCGAAGGCGGAAAACAAATGTTATTTAGCCAAACCAGGTCTATAATACAGATAAATAATTTTGCTAGGCACTTTAAATCGCCCGAAATTTTAAATAATGGGTTATTAAATATCATCTGTCATATAGTACACAACACACATACTTATCTGTAATGTTGTATACGTGAGAGCAAGAACTCCAAGCAGTCGACATAGGCTGCCGCTAGCTGTATAATCTGAATCAGTGTTTACGTTTACAAAGTAACGAAATGCGTACGAGACAGTATCACATTTATGTATATGTTACCATAACCTACATTTGTCAAGCATAGGCAATAATGTACTTACAGATAATTCTACTTTGTATGGATTTAAGCTGACAGATGTTTGTCTCACAACATAGCAATTGATCAGATGACCGACTCCTTTATTTACATATTCCGGTACGTAGGCAACGTGCCCACTCTCTACTAACTTTTGTGCTTTTTTCAGCGTTTCATTATTAAAAACTATGTTGCAACTTATACTTTTAAAGCCTGTTTGGATAATTATATCCATTTTTTAGGGTGCTGATGTTTACGCGATAGCAGTATGTACGTCTTATTCAATAAATAATACTTTCTCCTATAAGCGACAGTGTTACGATTTAATCATACGGGGGTACGGTATCGCGTGATTCTGACACCGAGGGCGGCGCTGCGTGTCATGCACGGAGCGAATAAGTCCGCTGTATAATTTATCTAACTCGAACCAGAGATGAGTAGAGAGATTGCTAACGCCAATGCTACGGCGTGAAACAACTTTTTTCCATTGATCAGGGCGACCCACCGCGGCCAGCCGTCGAAACAAGGCGCACATTTTTCGAGAGTGCGAGCGAGACTCGTGTCACACGGAAGATTGTTGTTACCAGAAAAACAGGTTCTATTTGTTACTACAAGTATTTTCGATACTCTGTACAAGGAAAATGTTTACTGGTACAGGTATATTTGGTATGGCAGTATACTTTAAAGTACCTTATTGAGTATAGATACACCTTATACTTAGTACGTCAAAATCCGATACGTGATACGGGTTTTTCCTGTACCAGTACAAAAAGTTAGTCGGCCAGTGGGAGTATTCAGAATGTCGGTATATATATATATAAATACAACTTGGTCTGCTTGTGCTTGGTCTATTTTGTAAATGTATAACTCGTACTCATACATCAACACATCTAGGTATAGGCAAACTTCGAGTACTTCGACTTCAGACTTGTGAAGTTGGCGCCCGTAAATATTAAATATTAATATTTTGCACCCGTTCAGGGCTTAAACGATTCCTCCTTACTTGCGGATTTATTCTCCACTTGAATTTTTATTTGCGGATCAATAGTTTGCGAGATATTTGCAAAATAAAAAGTCGAAAATGGGCGCGGCGCTGAAGTATAAGAAACTTTGTTTTAAGTGCTGAATTGGGTTAAAATCCAATTCTACCTGTACGATTCGATTCCTCTTCATTTGCGGATTATGGAGGTATATAAATTAATGTAATTAAATAACACAAAGTTTGTAAATAATGAATTTAATTATTGAGTAAGAGAATTTAGTAATTTTTGTCTAGTTACTTTTGGTCCAGTGCTCCGCTCCTGTTATTCGGTACATGTCGTTTCCTCCGTACAGCGGATTCTACAAAATATTTATCAGAATAAAAAACTTTAGTAGGTATTAATCTATTAATTATTAGTTATAAGTTATTCAGCCTTTGAGTCAATACACACACACACACATACATTACATACTTCAAACTCAAGGAAAAATTTATTTGTCAATAGGTACAGATTTTTCATCTTAAGAATCTTATATCTGGAATCTATTGTGGCAAACACTGTGGACTGATATTTATTCATTACACGCGAAATTTTAATATTTGTTGTTATTCAAGAAACAAATAAGAACACAACAAAAAAGTAGCAGTAGAGCTATAATCATTACAAAACAAGCCACAGCTAAGCACATAAGTAATAATTTTGTTTGGACAAGTTTCAGTAAACAGCTTAAGCATTCAAATTTCGCGCGTAAATGATCAATCAGGAAAATTGAAGATCAAGTTACCGACCAGTGGAAACGGATAAAAGTGACACAGGCTGTGTTCGCCTAAGGTTCTGTTTGTTATTAAGTCTGTTAAGGTCACGTGATCATTTATCATAAGTGCGAGGGAGACAGCATGATGTCACCGTCTAACTCGCACTTATAAATGATCACGTGACCTTAACAGACTACAAACGGAGCCTATGCAAACACAGCCCCAGTAATAAGGTTACAAGTACTTAATTTTAAAAAATGTTTATTAAATGGGTTTACACAAGATTGCATAGTCATCGAAAAATGTGTGTGTGTGTGTGTGTGTGTGTGTGTGTGTGTATTGACCCAAAGGCTGAATAACTTATAACTAATAATTAATAGATGAACACCTACTAAAGTTTTCTATTCTGATAAATATTTTGTAGAACCCGCTGAACGGAGGAAACGACATGAACCGAACAACAGGAACGGAGCACTGGACCAAAAGTCACTAGACAAAAGTTACTAGATTCTCTCACTCAACAATTAAATTCATTATTTAAAAACTTTGTGACATTTAATTACATTAATTTATATACCTCCGTAATCCGCAAATGAGGAGGAATCGAATCGTACAGGTAGAATTGGATTTTAACCCAATTTAGCACTTCAAACAAAGTTCTTTATACTTAAGCGCCACGCCCATTTTCGACTTTTTGTTTTGCAAATATCTCGCAAACTGTTGATCCGCAAATAAAAATTCAAGAGGAGAATGAATCCGCAAGTAAGCAGGAATCGTTTAAGCCCTGAATGGGTGGAAAATATTAATATTTAATATTTACGAGCGCCAACTTCACAACTCTCTAATAGTTTACTGATCCCCACTGTTGTCAATGTGCGAGAGAGAGACAGATATTCACGTTTGGCGTTATGTCTCTTTCTACTCGTGCTTCAGCCTTCAGCACCGTAAATAAGAACAAGCAGTCTATATTTCTTATATGTCTATGCTCGGAGAAGTTTGCGAGGTTTGCGCAGGCTGCGCACAGACACACAACCAAGTCTCATGAGGATGAGTCTCATTTGTTCAGCGTTGGGTTAGGTGGATTCAATATCGGAACTTTTTCCCTAAATTGTATATATAGCTATACGATATAGGGAGAATGTTTCGTCGAGCAGATAGCACAGCCGTGAAGGGGCATTGCCAAAGACACGCGAAAATTAAAAATTGTAATATTAATAAATAACACAAGTGCCTATCACCCAATGACCCGGGGCGCTAACGGGCCTCTCTATTAAATAATGAAGTAATAATAATTAACACAAACGCCTATTACCTAGTGACCCGAGGCGCTTACTGGCCTCTCTATTAAATAATAAGGTATTAATTATTAACACAAGTGCCTATCACCCGATGTCCCGGGGCGCTTACTGGCCACTCTATTAATTAATAANTTGGCCCGCTTCAGTTGGCTGCATTGCGTATGCTTTTGTTTGTTCGGCTCAATGTCCAAGTTTTCGGCTGAACGTCCGATTCGGCTCATTGTCCTAGGCTCAAAAACTGCCACAAATAATATTACCACACGTAACAAGTTTTTTCATGCATTCGTTATAAGTAAGTGGTATTTACAATTCCATTAACAATTTACATGGAATAATGACCATATTAATAAGTAAGTGTATGTACCTTACATGGCCAGTGTACCAAAGAAAGCTGGAAAATATACATATATTATTTTTCAGATAAGGACTTAGTCTTAACCAAGAACAATCATATCAATCACTTAGTTCGAAGATTTTACATGCAAAAGTTGTATGTGACAGACTTATGGTAAATTAAATTTTCCAACTCCATACAGAGCCACTTACTGTCAGTAGTCAAAATCAATTAAATAAAGTCATAAATATTACATAGTAATATTTCCATATAGTACCAAAGTTTGAAATAGCACTTTTTTGTTAAGTAAAAAATTATTCTCTGTATATTAGTTAAGATTATAAATAACATTATACACATACAACTTAAAAAGTGTATTTAATAAAGAGATTCATTCAGAATCCAAAAGCCCATGCTAACTTGTATTTTCATTAATTTTACAATTAATTTGTACATCTGTTATTTCAAAATATACATATGAACCAAACTAGTTATGTAATATAATTTTTTAATCTTGCTCTATAACTTGTATTATACTTTGTAATCAAGGATGTGACTAAAAATTAAAAGATTATGAACAAATTAGTTGAAAATTTATAAGTAACTTTATATTTAAAATCTGTTTATTTACTTAAAAACAATTCAACCTTAACTTTTAGACAGCAAAAAAATGCTGCTCTCACAAACTATTGCCGTTGCAATCCTGCATACTTCTATGGTTTTATGACAATACAAACATAATATCAAGACTGTCGATAAAAAATTGTGATCTCTGTTGAAAAGGTTATTTCGAAGACGTAATTAGACAAGTATTGATACATAATTGTTGCTACCGTATCATTTACGATGACTGCAGAAAACATTCTCCATCTAATATAGTAATTGAAGCAATACTCTTTTGTTGAAACGGTAAACAAAAATAATAATGCGCAGCAACTATACAAACGAGTGCAACTATCAAGGGCAGGGCATACGCACAGCAGGTACACCCGAGTGACAGTGATTCTTTCTCGGCACTTGCCCTAAATCACCTAAATGCTAAATGGCAACGTTGAATATTATTTTCTCGAAGCAATCATAGATGTCGACAGTTATGCATGGCACCCAGACTTCTCCCCTATAAGTAAAGAAAGGGAAGCGGAGGGAGAGCCTGACAGAGCTTGTTTACGTTTTTGAGCGTATCTTCTGCTATGCCGTCGAGACACGTAATAGTGTGATTCTTGGTNTTAATAATATATATCGTTTAATAAAGCGATCAGTAAGCGCCCCGGGTCACTTGGTGATGGGCCCTTGTGCTATTAATTAATACTTTATTATTTAATAAAGCGACCAGTAAGCGCCCCGGGATATTGGGTGATAGGCGCTTGTGTTAATAATTAATACTTTATTGTTTAATAGAGAGGCCAGTTAGTGCCTTGGGTCATTGGGTGATAGGCACTTGTGTTATAATACGACAATTCTTAATTTTCGCGCGTCTTTGGCAATGCTCTTTCACTGCTGTGCTGTCTGCTCGACGGAACATTCTCCTTAGATCGTATAGCTGTATATACGATTTAGGGAAAAAGTTCCGATATTGAATCTGCCTAACCCAACGCTGACCGTATCGCTGTATTCAGCCTCTAGCGCACTCTATCCTTATATCTCTATGTTTATAGCCGAGTATCGAGTGACATAAAATACTCTGGAAAAGAATGAATTGCAAAAAAAAAATTTCTGTCGCTAACGAGTGCAGGTTTATTGATTGTTTTTTTTTTTTTTAATATGATCATGAGACAACTGAAAAAACCAACTCTACATAGTTATTGTAGATTTAAGCACTCAAAAACGCTTTTTCTCTTCTGCCAAAGCCTTCTTTTTTGCCTTTTTATTATTTTAAAGTGGTTTGTAAAGATGATTTCATACCAATCAACTGGTCATCTCAGTACCATACTTGGCCACTAAATGTTGCTTGACATACTTAACAAGGCAAATATGGTGCTGTTGGCCAACACGAACAGCATAACTATATGGTGGCCTTCGCATTACTACTATTACTAGTAGTATAACAATATATTGTATTCGGCTTTTACTTTACACAAAAATTATATATTTCACAAAACCTGTGCCTACACAGGACCATAGACTGCTCGTTCTCACAATTGGTAGTTTGCGAGAGGGGTAGATACCCACGTTCGATGTTGTGTCTCCTTCTACTTGTGCTCTAGCGCTGTACAGTTGTACACAAGAACGAGCAGTCTTCATTAATGTGTCTATGCTGTGCTCTTGATGCATTCGCGTGTGAAGGTGAAGGCCCTTATGTCAATTCTTATGATCACTATCTCACTTGCAAACATTCAAATATGGATACATGAGATTCCCAATCTAATGGGTCCTAATGATTCACCGAAATGTTATACCCATTTACACAAACATTGTGTTGTTTCCAAATTTTGTTGAATATTTAATTTGTTATAATACAAAGTTTTGTACGTATTATTCTTATTGAACTGTTAAATAGACATAATTTACCAATTTTTACTACTAATATGACATCTTTGAAAATGATGTTAGATTCATCAAACTTTGACGTCTTTACTCAGGTGAGTTGAAATAACAGTAAGTAGTTGATGTTAAAACTAAGGATCATGCGAATTCTGTAATTACCATTATTGTTATACTCAATGATTAAGTTGAGCTTTATACGGATTAAATTATATTAATTATATCTCAACAATAGCCAATTTTGCTATCATATAGTTAAAAGAGGTTGTACTGTATAATCTACAAAGGTCGTTACTAAGTTTTTGCTGTCAGCTTTGCAATGCACACATAATTCGATAATGCTATAGAGATAATAATAATTGTATTAAAATTTTTTAAATAAAAGTGAATAGAATACATCCAATTGGTATAAAAATTTTAGTAAAAAAATTTCGATGACAATTACGAACAAGTGATATACTACGCATCGTAAAAGTCAATTATGAACCATTTCCAAAATAAACTACAGTAAAATATACGATATGTATGATAAATATACGATAATGCATTACATTAGCAGGTGTAAGATAGTCATAGTTTTTGTTTATTTATTCAATTTTCTACATGAAGAATATTTTTTTAAAGATGTTAATTAACTTACCTGGTTAATACAGACTTCATCGTGACAAAATTTTGTAGTTGGCATAACAGGCTCAATAAGGGATGTTAGAAATCTGTTCTTTGGGTAATGAAAATTATTTTTTCAAAATTAATAGCGTGAAACCAATGCTAAAGTTTATGATCTATCTGTTCAGCCATACATAAACATAATTTAACATATACTTTTGAATATTATCTGGATTCAGAGTGTGTACTAAAGCGTACAGATAGTTATTGGAAATATGTGTGTACCACGTGACACGGCGATATATATGTATATATGACTATTACAGGAAAAGTAGTATATGCCTTATGAGAGAAATTAAGTTTTTTTTTTTTTCGAGGTAAAAAAGATGTTGAACACAAAAAATTATTGGAGTTCATATTTTTAACATTATCAGACTTAGATTAAAATTTTTTCAAGTGATTAAATCGTCTATTAAGGCTGAAAACATCTCATTCTTGTCCTTTGCTGATAAATATAACACCTTGCGAGCCGAGTGACAAGAGCAACAAGTTATAATTGCAGGTCATCAGCTCGTCCGCGACGAAAAAAAAAAAAAAAGTAAAAAAGAAAACGAGTCATAAGAGGGCAAGGAAAAACAAAAACAAACCACAAAACAGCCAGGAACTAGTACATATGCTACTCACTGCTGTTTTTAAGGCCTTACCTGGTGTAAGTCTACGTCGATCCTCCCGTCCTGAGCGACATGCACACACCCACGCGTAAGGCCAGATGGATGCCTCGGTCGGTCTGCGACGGCACCCTCGCGGCTGACGTACACGTCCCACACACGTAGGTTTCCTCACCGTCAACTAGGAAGAAGAAGAAACTGATTTACGACATCAAAGAGATCAAATCGATGTACTGAGAAAAAAAGGATCAGTTTGGCCAAAGGGTGTTCGTGGCGGTTAAAAGTTTTTTTTTTACAAAAATAAAATCATATAAAAGTAGCCTATGGTACCATAAGGATACTTACCAGAAAGCGTAACAACTTTGCTGGCCCCTTAATCCCCTATCTAATCTTTACCTTCCTCATTTTCAGAGCCGAAAACTTTAAATTCTCAATCTTACTTTTGGCATGGACATGTGCGTAACTTCTCTTGAAAAAAAAAAGTATATCCGAATTCATCCCTTGGCATATTTCTTTGTCCTCTGGTGATGACTCTCTGCGGGGATGCGTGACCTTACATTTGCCTGGACATTTCTTTGAAAAAAAAAAAAAAAAAAAAATGCAGANAAAAAAAAAAAAAAAAAAAAAAAAAAAAAAAAAAAAAAAAAAAAAAAAAAAAAAGTCAAGGGGCCTCGAAAGCTCTTTCTCGCCCCCCCGTTCCGAGAGAAGTTTTAACACATTTTGCGTGTGGTGATTGAGTTCTCCGTGCTTGGACGATGATTGACGATCCAATAAATATGGGTAGTTGTTCGTGGGGGTTGGAAATCGGAGCGAGATGAGAATTCAGGGACAGAAGGTGAGGCGTGATCGAGCGAAGGGGCGACGGAGCAGCGAATATTTTCTTCGTATGTTTCTTTACTACAGGGATAATGACGCTATTATTCTTACTGGAATGGAAAGTTGCGCTTACATCGAAGGCAATCCGGCGAAAAAATTATGTGGGGCGAAGGTTCGTGATACCTCGTTTTTAAGCACTACCATTCTACAGGCGTGTCTTTTATATTGTCCCCCAAACGAACAGTGCTGACCCATACATGGATCGCTGGTTTTTGGTGTTGAACAAATTTTAAACCTAATGTAAGGGTGGTTTGAGAGATATCAAACTCAAAAATTATACATTTAATTTGGTCGATGTTGATTTGCTTTAAATACTTACGTATATTTTTTTTAAACTTAAACTAGTAAAAAAAAATATATTTCATTGATTCGAATGTTATGGTAAATCTACTATTGCACTGGTAAAAATTTTAGCAGTCATACCTTACGTACTAAAGTTTTTCATTTTAGTGATATGATAGGTATTAAGGACAACAATGACAAAAAAAATAATTTTTTTAATCCTTCCTGACTTTAGTTGAAATACTCTGTTACAGAAAACAAAAAATAATATTTGTAAAATATTATAGTATCTTTAAATGTGAAAATTAATATACATAATTTACGTTTCGGTAATAATAATAATATAACAGCCGTGCGCTCTACAAAGTTTAGTTTTCATTCATCCAAATTTTACCTCTCTTTTCAAGTAGTCACGTTTTTTTATAATATGTAAACATGTTGCGCATGAAGTTACGCGAGTATAAACAATCACTGTTTTCCATTTGGCTCAAGTGTACATACAGGATTGATCTCGGCTTTTTTCTTGCCCTTGATACAATAATGCATATATAACACACGATTGTTCGCTCTCCGATTTCTGAAATATGTCAATGTGGCCCTGACAGGTGTTTGTCAACCCCTGTATAGTCTCGACATCGTGTTTGCAGCCGTCTGCAGAATGAGAAATTTCTCGAAGGCCGACAGCACGCTGAGGAAGAAAAAATCTTGATTTCGTCGTTTGACGCTGAAATAGTAGTGTTCGTAGCTGATGCTTGCCTTGGTTGAATGCCCATCACCAGGTGTGAACTCTATTTTTCCTACCAAGGATGCCGTAAAAAACCAAAGGTAATAAAAAACATTGTGAGTTTTTTTTCTGTATAAAATGTTAAAGGGGTTGCAATCGATGTACAAGTTAATGTCCGGGACGAGCCAACTGAAAACCAATGGATCCTCATTACACCAGAGTTGCCTGTTTGCGTACCACCGGGCAAGAGTACACGACGGAAGAGATAAAGACTCGTAGTATTATACACTAAAGTCGGAGCTCGTAAATAATCAGGGTTATATGGCAGCACTTAAGCAACTAGCTTCCTTGAACGTAGGAATCAGTGTTTCTAACAACCAAGAGTTCTCGCGCATGCGCACAACGGTTTTACTCTCTCTCCAACCAAGCTAGCAGTGGAGGGAGAGCTCCCCCTACCTTTACCTTTAACCCAAGCTCCCCTCGCTCTAACACCTTAAATATAATCTTATATCTTAGAGGGGTATGCTCGACGTTGGTCGAGCGGACTACGTCNGATTTACATTTGTCTGACGAAGGTACTGTGATACCGAAACAACTGTAACACGTTTTTAACGAATAAAGTGAAGATCGACAGTACATAATAAGTCTACTTTTTCATTTAATATACCAATAACATTGAAAAGTTATATTTTTTTTAGAATTTATGTTTAAATAAAATAATGTATTAATTTGGAAAAAAAATATTGTTTGAAAAGGAGTTTTCGACGTTTACTTTCTAAAGTAGATAAAAAAAATTTTATGCATTTGCAAAAGTATAAAATTGTACGTAGTGCTATTGCACAGTTCATTTAAATAACAAATGGATGTACGAAATCAATGAAATTGTTATTCAAATATTGTTTCATGAGTATATGGTAAATTTTCACAACTATTATATACTGTTTACTTTTATAATAAAACAAAATTATACTGTATTATACGTAAATATCATTCTTACGTATGCTATTTAGATTTATTCAATAGCTCCAATTGAAAAAAAATTTACCTTAAATGACTGTGTAACGTACGATACGCAAGGCATATCATACTGACTCTCCCTGGTAACAGCGAGGCTACTTTGGCAAGAGGGCATTGACAGGTGGTTAACAAGGTAATATAAGGCCCAGCGAGTCTCAAATCGTGACAGTCAGGCATTCGCACACTCAGGGATTCATTCGCGCTCTCGGCATTCGGCAGTCGAGTGTTATCAAGAGGGTCGGGCGTTACCAAGGGACTCGAGCGTTACCAAATGAGGACGCCAAGCGATTACTACGGAAGGACACGACGAGCCTAGAACGGGAACACACCTGCGACTTTGCCTATGATTACGGTATTTTGAATAAAGGTCTTTGAAATAACAAGTGTTGGACATTCTCGCGAAAAAATACCCAGTGCGCTGTGGAACTACCTCGAGGATAGCGTGAAAATGTGTGAACAAATTATATAGATAAAATAATTATGAAGGGAGTGGTAGAAAATATTTGAAGAAGGCTGGAACAAATATTGGAGCGTCGCTCAAACTATGATATTAATAAATTATAATCCTCCTTCGTATAGGTTTTAAAGAGGAAGGCAAACAATTTTACCCAAAATCCGGTACTCCATCTTAAAGAGTTATAAAATTTAATATAACTACTTTATTTTTATTCCTAAATTATGTCACGTGATTTCATACTTTAAAAAGTAACGTATATTGCATATGTATATTTTTATGAAAAAAAATAGAGGTAGGGGGAGCTCTCCCTCCACTACTAGCTTGGTCGGAGAGAGAGTAAAACCGTTGTGCGCATGCGCGAGAACTCTTGGTTGTTAGAAACACTGGTAGGAATATCTTCAAAAACAGATGCACACTTTTCTTTTTCTAGTTCTCTTTTACTTAAAGATTGGCCGTGGCAACTTGACGGTCTACTCTTTTCAGCCGCGATATCTGGATTTCCCTCTGGAAACTCTTCTTAGTCATATCAACATCGGTGAAATTAAATAATAAATTAACAAATTACGAAAAAATATTTATTTGTCTATTGTGAGGTTTGTTTTATTGGCGATTCTCGTGACTACGCGTATAAATGATAAAGCGATATCCCTTTTTTGCATTGAATATGCAGCCTACGTAAATTAAACCATTAAAGTTGGAGGATTTCTTTGTTTACAATGATTTATTTGTACAGATCAATGAAAACATTTCGCAAAATTACCAAAGAACTAAAACTTGTGCAAATAATTCCATGACTCGTCACAAAGTCACAAAACCTCGCGTCGTTTTTACAAAATAAAGTAAACCAGTTGTGATTGTTGCGAGTTCGTTTATGAGTTCTCAATTTTCGCAAGCCATCGATCCACTGAAACAATCGCATCTCAAAAGGAGGCTTCTCGCTCTCTGATTAATTCATCAGCTTTTCCCAGTAGTAGAACAAGAGTAGTGAGACCACTCGAAGAGGCCAGCACATAAAAATGGGCTCACGAGCAAAGTAAGGGACGTGGAGAGGGGAGGGGAAAGGAGACACATTAAAAACTATTTGGTTCGCATGTCAAAACAACACGACGCAGCGTAGCATCGGCAGCTAGTAACTTACTATGAAGGAACGAAGTCGTTCTTACTCGGCAGCTCATCACCAGCTTAAGGAAAGAAGAAGCAACAAAAAACAACTGTCTCTTGGTATGTATGCACGTATATACATGTCGAATACCTCATTTCGCATCCCACGTGCGCCTGGAGGGAGCGCATAAAATAAACGCGTGCGTTTATAATTCAGAACAGGCTTGTGACAAGGGGGATGGTCAAAGGAGGGAGCGAGTGCCTTCAGCAAACCCCCAAACTTTTTTGATTAAATATATTTCTAATAATTATTTAATCTAAATCGAATGATTGAATTTTAAAAATAAATCTAAACTCAAACGAATAAAACGAGCTCAATTAGCCTGTAGGGCGCTAGATGTAGCCAGCACTTGTCTACTTAATCTTATACGTACATTTAATTGTATCGCCTTTCGTCCCTCACTACCAATTAGACCACGGCGTATTCTGTGAACAGTCCTCTGATACTGATTCTTTTAGGACAGATATACCAATAACTATTCTATATTATCGGTCATCACTTGATGAAGATCCATATCAGATTAAATGAAAAAGTAGACTTATTATGTACTGTCGATCTTCACTTTATTCGTTAAAAACGTGTTACAGTTGTTTCGGTATCACAGTACCTTCGTCAGACAAATGAAAATCAAGACTTAATAATATTACACAGCGTTCTATCAAGAACATACACTCTGCGCCAGGGTCGACAATCAGATAACAGGGGCTATATACATACATACATTCATACATTCATACGTACACACACAAATGCATACATTTTATTATTGACTACATACAAAATGTATGCATTTGTGTGTGTACGTATGAATGTATGAATGTATGTATGTATATAGCCCCTGTTATCTGATTGTCGACCCTGGCGCAGAGTGTATGTTCTTGATAGAACGCTGTGTAATATTATTAAGTCTTGATTTTCATTTGTCTGANTGGAGCAAAATTTTTTTATATGTTAAAAATAGTTAATGAAATACTTTTTAGTACTGGAACGGGGTGTCAGTATTCGCGTACGGCTCTGATAGCCATCAATAAAAGCTTGGGACACTCTGACCGGGACTGTGCTTGCCGGATACCCATAGCGATACACTCACGTTACAACGCGGACAGCGAGTCCGCTTTCTCTAGTTCTCGTCTGTTCGCTGAGGGGCCAGCTCAGCTCTGGTCCAACTCAGGATGCTCGTTCGTCGGCATTTACGCGCGAGCCTGCGGAGACGGCAAGATAAGGTTGGTACTCGGCTTACAACTCCTCTTAGTACGTCAGCGTCCTATCATAGTGTCCTCAAAGCAGAACACAAACATTTTATAATCTTAAGAATCAGATCTATATTATTTGCACTGGTACAAAAGCATGTAGGTGTGTGTGTGTGTGTTTGCATTGACAGCAGGGCTCGTTTGGCCAAAGAAAGCGTACCTCTCGGAACCGATGGCAGACGATAGCTCTACTGACCTAATGGCCAAGAGCGTGTCTTGCCAATAACCCAATCACCCATATCAAGACGTTTGTCCCTCCTCCCTCTCTCTCTCTCTCGCACGCATTATGACGCCCTCCTCTCTCTCCGGCCTTTATTCCTCGTACAGTCCAGTTGAGCGTAAACGGTCCTCAAGTATTGATCGCCTATTACAGTACATGAAAAGATGTTGCTATTGCTTCGGGTTTGGTGGAACACGATTTCCCATTTCATATTTTTGAGCAGAGATTAGTAAAGAGATTGCTGACTGCAATTCTACCGTGCGAGTTCACTTTTTGCCACTTTTTTGAGTGCCCCGTCGTAGCCATATTTTATTTTATTTGAGAAGCAAGGAGGAGGTTTGCTGAGTGTGTGCCTACAGATTCGCGGGGAAGTGGGCATGTAGGCGCATACTTGAGAGACGCGTGGAAGGGGTATACTAAATGTGTGCCTACGGTGAGAGAACCGAAAATAGTGGTTACAGCTATATAGCTATATGACTGCGTATAGCATAGCGAAAGCAAGCGACAAGTGCGAAGTGCGACGAGTCTTTTCGCTATATTAGTAGGATAGAACTAGCAAAAAAACGTGGTTATTTTTGAAAAATTGCTTCTAACGCGAAAAAAATCTGAGAGGTAGTTAAGCAGTTTCGAAACAAATCTAAATAGTTTTAGACTCCAAATTGTGTTATCTGACGGCCCAAAAAAATGGTAATAGTGGACAAAAATGGTTTTTCGCGTCTAGAATAAAACTGGAGGGTCGGACAAAAAGGTTACACTCCTAAACAAGATGCGCAATTTCAAAACGAAGGAAATAAGCTCTAGTGGGATAAAATCGATTCAGCCGTTTTTTCGCATTTTGCAAAAAAGTGCTACGTGGGACCGTTTTTAAAAAAATCTATTACTCGCGTTCCTTTGAATATTAAGACTTGAAAATTAAGTACAAGGTATATCTTGTGTTCCTTAATATCTACACCAAATTTTAAGACGTTCGATTGTAAACTTTTTACAAACCGCTGCAAGAAGCAAAATATGGTCCCTCCGCAGAAAAGTTTGACGTGGCTGATTTTTCAACATATAGACATTTTTCAAACAGCATTGTACTCGTCAAGAGGTACTCTACAACCTACCAAAACGTCGTTTTTTTTTAGTATTTTAGAAGTACGCAAAAAATCTTTATAAAAAAACAGCTATTTTCCGTGGATGCGGCGACGCGGCGAGCTCCGAGGTTTGCAAGCGGCTGTTTTTTTATAAAGATTTTTCGCGTACTTCTAAAATACTAAAAAAAACGACGTTTTGGTAGGTTGTAGAGTACCTCTTGACGAGTACAATGCTGTTTAAAAAATGTCTATATGTTGAAAAATCAGCCACGTCAAACTTTTCTGCGGAGGGACCATATTTTGCTTCTTGCAGTGGTTTGCAAAAAGTTTACAATCGATCGTCTTGATATTTGGTGCGGATGTTAGGGGACTCAAAATATGCCTTCTATTTAATTTGCAAGTCTTAACATTTAAAAGAACGCGAGTTGAAGATTTCTAAAAAAAACGGTCCTGGGTAGCACTTTTTTGCAAATTGCGGAAAAACGGCTGGGTCGATTTTATCCCACCAGAGCTTATTTTCTTCGTTTTGAATGGAATGACGTTTTGGTAGGTTGTAGAGCAACTCTCGACGAGTACAATGCCGTTTGAAAATAGCAATATGTTAAAAAACCAGCCACGTCCAACTTTTTTGCGGAGGAACCATTTTTTGTTTTTTTTAGCCGTTTGCAAAAAGTTTACAATCGATCGTCTTAAAATGTGGTGTGGATGTTAAAGGACACAAGATATACCTTGTATTCAATTTTCAAGTCTTAATATTTAAAGGAACGCGAGTTATAGATTTTTTAAATACGGTCCTACGTAGCACTTTTTTGCAAAATGCGAAAAAATGGCTGAATCGATTTTATCCCACTGGAGCTTATTTCTTTCGTTTTGAAATTGCACATTTTGTTAAGAAGTGTAACCTTCTTGTCCGACTCTCCAGTTTTATTCTAGACGTGAAAAACCATTTTTACCTACTATTACCATTTTTTTGGGCCGTTAGCTGACACAATTTAGAGTCCCAAACTATTTAGATTTGTTCCGAAACCGCTTAACTACCACCCAGATTCTTTCACATTAGAAGCAATTTTTCAAATCGAAAAGCTTATTTCATCCTACTATAGTTCTTAAATGGGATCTTTGAGGTTAAGGAGAAATAACGAAGAAAAAGTTTTAACATCTCATGTTTATAAAATAAAAAAACTTATTCTTTTATTTTACAATTCTCTATAACATATTAAAGTTTAAGAGAGGCTAGTCATATAATTTTTCGAAAATTGATTTAATATTGTTAAATGATTCTCTTACTGCAGAGAAAACACTAAAACGTTCAACAATAGCTTTTTAGCGTGTCATAAAACAGTGGATTTTTCAAGATTTTGCATTGCAAATTTGTTTTTTTATAACATTTTGTCTTTCAAAACATGCTCTTATGGATGGATTAAAGGTAAGGCCTGCTTTTTCTTAATAAATGAGGATGTGGTTAAATTTTTATTTTTGAGCCTTGTAATTTCTTGAATCGCTGAATAATATCGTTGGGTTAGCGCAAGAAAGAGTTTCTTCAGAGTAGAAGGCATGAGAGAGCCTTTTTCAACTAAGTGGAAAAAAGGAACTCTCTATGTAAAGTTTTTTTTCTTCTAACTTCAAGTTGGCAATACAAGTATGTATATATATGCGTAAATTCATAAAGCATTAGTAAATAACATTGTGGTCAATCTTTAGGTAACATAGGTCGCTTACTGGTCACGTAGTTGAATAATTCATAAAACATTTATTAATAATAATACAAAAGCTTATTACCAAATGATATGGGGTATGTACGATCTTTTTTGTCAATAGAAATTATTGCTTTATTAATGTTCTTATTGGCCAGAAAGTACTCCGCGTTACCTTAATTAGCGCTTGTGTGATCAATTACTGCTTTATTGATTTATTAATTGTCAAGTAAGTGCCTAATATTACCTGGTGATTAGAGTTTAAATTATTAATTAATGATTTAGTATTTTATGCATATAAATACATAAATTGCCACATTACAATTAGAGAAAAAAAAAATTTAGTTGAATAGTATAATACTCTTTTTTATCACTTAGTTTAAAAAGGCCCTATTTTCTTCGCAAATCTGAAAAGGCTCTTGCTTGCCTTTCACTCTAAAAATACTTTTTCTTGTCCTCGCCCACCAACATATCATTTTTAAAAGTCCAAATGCATTTCTGGCATTAGATGAAAATGATTAAACTTTCTTTACGATTTGCACCATGAAAATAGCTTTATGATTGCTATCCTAAAATGTTTTAAGGTTATTTTTTTTCAATAATAAAATATAACGCTAATTTAAAAAATCTTTTATATCTCAAAAACTTTTCAAAAGGTTTTAATGACTTAATTATCAAAATGTTTAATTTTTTTTGATAAATTTCTATATTAGGAAAAAAAAAACTAAATAACGAGCCTAAGTTTATTTCTGTCTATAATAGCTTTTAATAAAAGTTAGAATGTCACCAATAAACAAATTTACAGTGCAAAATCTTGAAAAAATCCACTCAGTTTTATGACACTCTGAAAAGCAATCGTTACACGTTTTAGTATTTTCTCTGCGCAGTAAGAGAATTATTTAACAATATTAAGTTATGTTAAATAGCAAATCAAAAATTTTAGTCGCTCATTGCAATCCAACGTTTTTTGTCATCAAACAATCGTAGAAGATTTATTAGAACAACCCAAATTACATTTATATATTTTGCTGTAGTAAGCGTTTTAAAGTGCATATAAGTTATAACCTCAGATAAGTAAAATCTGTTAAGAATAGCATAATATTTATCTAGTTAAAATGAAATTATTACTTTATGAAAAAAAAAGGAAAAATCTAAAAACGTTATGGAATGAAGGAAAATAAAAAATAAAGCTATTTCGTATTATATAAAATAAGTTCATGTTGAGAATTAAATTGAAACTAAAAATTAAACAAAGTTGAACTGTTTAACACGAGCTCAAATGACAAAGCACCAAAAAATCAGCTTTACAGGAATTTCCCAACTCACAATAAAAAATCTGAGCAGACAAATTATGATGTACTTGTAGAAAAATCTCTTTTCTTCTCAATATTGTCATGTAAAATGCTGGTATTAGGACATTTTCCAAAGTTATTTGCCCAGAAAGACGTGAAAATCAGCTTCATGGTTATAAATGACAGACGGTATCAGAATATCAACACTGATGTACCTATATACGTATTCATGTAAAAAAGACACTTGTAGAAGTACGAGTCCACTTGTAAATATATACTACATCCAGCGACGTAAAAATATCACGCACTAGTAATTTTACAAATTTTTACGTGAGTATACTACTACCGTTGTAATTTAACTACGTCTAGCATTGGAAAAAATTCGACCAATGCCGAACGTCGTAGTTTTACTACTCACGTTGCTGAACTTTTCTGCTACGGCCATAGTAAAATTACTATCTGCTAATAGTAAATGCACAGAAGCAAAAGTATATCTACTATGGGTATAGTAAGATCTGTAAGACCGAAGTAGACTGCTTGTAATAAAACGAACTTTACTGGCATTCTAATGCGTGTTATATATTATAACAAAATATTACTACGTACTCACTAAGTACTTTTACGATCGTTGTAGTAAACATAATATCCGTTCTTTCTATTTGTAGTATTACAAGCTGAATAGTAGATTTAAAATTGGTACTGTGCTATTACGAATGTGATCGTAACTTTACAATATTCCGCATTGGTCGGATTTTTTTCAACGCTGAGCGTTGTAAATTTACGATGGAATTTTTTACAGTGCATACACAAGTGAAACTCTCCTACTTGACTAGAGAGTAGACAAGGGAGGTATGACTGATTTTTATGAAAAAGTTTGGTTATTCATCATTAAACAAAACTGTTTACTACAGTATATAATAATACTATAATTAAAAAAAAGAGACACAATTGCCTTGCGTAATATGGCTAGAAATGCATTTCGATAATGAATTCTATCAAATACAAACAATTATATTAATTTATGGTAAGGATTATGTATTGCATAACAGGCACTATTACCAATCAAAAGATTGTCAGAACTGAAAGCACAATTTAAAATGTAGGATTTTAATATGCTTTCAATTTCCATATGATAATAGCATAAAAATATTAAGCACCGATTTTTTAAAATTAAAAAAAATACTATTATAGAAATTTGCTGGTAACAATTGTTAATGATATCATTGAAACAAAAGTAAATTTTTTTCGGCCTATGGCTGTTTTCTCTCGTGAACTGGATGTTCATAATTTCTTAGAAGTTTTAATTTCATTCATATTCTTAAAAATCATTTGTGTAGTATTATGAAATTATGGAATAGCCTTGCATAGAACTATTAACGGAATAAATTATATAGTAGACTCAGTATTAAAAGTATATATTTATTTTCAAATGCCAGAAAAAAGTGTTGGCAACATGGATAAATGAAAACGAAAGTTATAATAAGAAATTAAAACATAATAATGAATTGCATTAAAAAAAAAAAATCATACGGGAATTGGAATCGAACCCCAGATTGAAAACTATCTCACCAGTGGCATAAGCCGTAGCCATCTCAGCTAACCAAACTTACAATTTGATAGAATCAGAAGTCACATAAGTATGTTAATTGGTAACCTCTGGAGCTTGGCAGACAGTTTATAGGGAGTATGATAAGTAAAAATAACAAATTATATTTAAGGTGCTTATAGCCATACTGTCAATCTCAAAAAAGAGTTTAAGCTAAATATTTTTTCAACGCACTTTCTTTAATTCATCGTATTATAAAAAAATCCAAAGTACAGGAAGAATTTAAAAATAAATGCAAGTCGCACTTCGCACTCGTCGCTTGTTTTCGCTATTCTATACGCGGTCATATAGCTGTATAGCTGTAGCCACCATTTCTGGTTCTCTCTCCGTAGGTACACACTCAGAATACCCCCTCCTCGCTTCTCAAATAAAAAAAAGTATGTGTGCCTGGTTCGGCTAATTGGCCATGACAGGGCACTCGAAACAGTCGCAAAAAGTGAACTCGCGCCGTAGCATTGCAATCACCAATCTCTCTCCTAATTTCTGTTTTTGAGGAAGCATGTAACTTAATGCTGCCATGCCAATTAAGAAACTTATTTGCGTGGTCCTTAATGTGTAAATATATTTTTGAGAAAAATTAATGGAAAAAAATGAAGTAATTTCTATTCAAGGTTTTGAAAAAGAAAAAGAAAACGCTATTTGCTACAGCGTAATTTACTTTGAAATTGAATAAATACTCAAATTTCTAAAAAGCCTTTGATTGACAAAACATTTTAAAAATGATAATTAGATATTAAGGAAGATAATATTAAATCATTGCAGTACTAAATAAATGAAAAAAAAAAACGGATGTTTATTCCGATGTTTTTAGTAAAGATATTAACCTTTTAGTAAATAACGTTATACTTACTTCTCGTTACAGTTATACAATTTTTTAAATAATAAAACTTTTAATCATGTAAAAGAAGAAATGAGAACATATTGCAGTATAGATCATGCTATTTACCAAGGTGATAATCGATTTGATAGTTACATTCATATAAATTTCCTATTTAATTCCTCAAAAATATTTGCGAGGGCTTTTTTTGCATATACTTTATTGAAAAATTAGAAGAATTGTTATGTTAATATGAAATAATGCAATTAAATAACTTATTGAGAATCAAAGATAAAACGACCCAGCGCACTACAGCACTATCTCAAGGGTGGTGTGAAAATGTGTTAATAAATTGTATAAATGAAAATTCTAAGGGAGTGTTGAAAAATGTCTGAAGAGGACTTGAATAAATATTGGAGCATTGCTCAGACAATGTGTTTAGAAATTGTGAGGAGGCTAAGGTGGATTTTTTGAAAATTTTAAGGAAAGCTGAGGAGGGATACAAAAAGTAGTTATATATATATATATATATATATATATATATATATATATATACTNTATACGTACACTTATAGTAAAATCATGATTCTACAGCGTTCATTCTTTATGCACGACGTACTCAACCAATTTTTTTTTCTTCGAAATATTATGAGATCGATAGAAAGTACTCAAGTTTTTTTTTATTTACTGAGAATCTTTATTTATTACAAATAAATTAATTTTTAAGAAAATATGGAGTTTTCCAAACGTATATTCATTATTAGTTCTAATATTATAAAATAATATTGAATGATAGAAGACGTATTACATAATTTGCTGGGCCTGAAATCGCTTTGGAGCCCAGTTAATTCATAGCTTGGTATTATAGTCAGATTCACAAGTTCCAATTCGAAGTGCTGTTGTTGCAGCTAAAACGTAGACTAGCAGAAGAATGAGATCACATAGTTTGGGGTTGTGTGTCCTAGTTGTGTAAAAAAAGTGTGTCGTAGTGATTTCAAAAAACTCTAAAGCACGCCCTGCAAGATATATGATACGTTTATGTTATTCAATATCAAATTTCTCAATAATAATAATAATGTTTGCTAAAAAACGTTGCACATCAATTATGTATTCAATTTAATGCAACTAATGCTTCATTTATGATGGATATTAGTTAATCAAACGAAAATAATTTTTGTGTTATGTGGACTGATAATGAACATACCATTGCCGAACTCCGCATTTTGTTAAAAATGAGTTTTTTTTATAATTAATATAGGTTCTCTGTAAATGAACTAAAAAATTGTGATACTTTTTATTGATCTAATCACTACGGGAAAATAAAATTTGGTTGAGTAACTTGTGTATGGATAATATTATTTGTAGAATCATGTTTTTTATTTTAAGCAGTATTATATATGTATCGTGCGTGTACGTATCTTATATAATATAATTCGAAAATCAAATTCAGTTACTAACCTCCTTAGCCCCTCCTCGTCTTCCTTCAAAATTTTGAATTTTTTTTAAGCCCCCTTAAAATAAAGGAAAAAACTTGAAATATCAAAATCAAATTATAAATAATAATTTATGACTACATGATAAAAGTACCTAACAATACACATTAAAATTATTATTTAAGTGATCATTTTATTAACTGGATACATTTGAGTTGATTCGAGAAATTTACATTAGTGTTCATTTTTTTTTACTATTTTTGCAAATAATGGCATGTTTTAAACGAAAGTAAGATTTGTAATGGACAAACTTGGTGTGAAAAATTCTTTAAAGAGAGTAATGTGAAAAAAAAGTCAGAAAAAGGTTCCATTTAATCGTGTGTAGAAAGCTATTTTATTAGTATAAGAGTTATCTGTGACTGATAACTAGAAAAAAAAACATTTTTTCAATTTCCTCAAATAATAAGTTTCTTCTTATACTATATTCTCGATAGTTGATGTATTTTAGAATCGTTTTATATAAATATTTTATTAGGGTTCTTACGTCTTGAAAGCAATACAGACAGTTAACCGTAATAAAATGAGGGTCTTTTATAATATAATCCTGATTTATCAAAACTTGGGCTCTGTGATTTATTAATTGTCATAGAAAAGCTATAACTAAAGGAAATTATTTTCTGTATAATATAAACGGTAAAGATGAATCATTACCCATATTTAATGTGATCCTTGGTATAAAAACTTTATTGCCTGATTTTTATCCAGTTATTATTTCTGTTGTAACGTTATATTTAAATAATTTAGTTATGTGAAGTCTAGTTCTATTGTACAAACCATTTAATATACTTAAGTGTCATATTAACATAACAATTGCACCCTCTTTCAAATTTAAAACATGTGGTGGTAAGCCTTAATGTATGTTATTGAGAGTTTCCATTGCAAAACTACCTAGATGGATTAAATAGACTATTTACTATGTACAAATCTCGTTGTGATGGCGCCACCGATGCCATACGAGTGAAAGACCTACTTCCGAATGGAAATGTCACGCCGCCCACCTTGGCCGCAGTTTGGCACCTCACCTGGCCTATAGAGGGTTTGAAATACAACACTTACTTGGAAGCAACCTAGCCTGATTTGGTATTACAAACCAACCTGCGGTCAGGCTGGTTGCTTGAATTGGCCGATGCGATTCAGATTGGCAGCCCACTTATATTTCTAAATCCAGTCATTTTTAGGCTTGCAACGATTTTTCAGGTAATTTTTTTGGTTCAATGCTTGAGCCCATGAGAGTGAGAGAGGTCATTTCCGTGCACTTCCGTGTGCCTCTCTTTCACTCTCATGGGCTTAAATGAAAGAGAGGCACATGGAAGTGCACGGAAAAGACCCTTCTCACTCTCATAGGCTTAAGTGGTTTCGTATTGCGGATTACGTGATCCATGTGACCGCAGCCTAATTCTTATAAATACCATGGATCCCAACTGGACGTAATACGAAGTATTTATATGCAATATACGTTACTTTTTTAAAATCACATCACTCATAATTAAAGACTGAAAATGAAGTAGTTATAATTTAATTCCACAACTCTTATTTTGAGTAGGAGTATTAAGGGGTTGGTGCGCGACGCGCGCAAGGAGATAAAGCCCCACTAGTATGTATGTATGTATGTGTATAAGTTTGTATTTAAAAGTAACAAAACTACACGTGTCGTTAGTACGCTCTTTTTAGTCTTTTATGAGTCTTTTATTAGAAACTTTTTATTTATTTTGTAAAACATATTTACATATTTCAATATTTAATTTATTTGTGTGAATTTTTAACTTGAATAGTAGCTATTGATATCAGGGCCGGAACTTTCTCTTAAGTGGTGCCGGGGCAGAACAAAAAAAGGGGCTCCCTTTATGAATTATTTTCAATGCTTAGAAGGGAAAGAATAATACTTTTTAATTGACATCATTCAAACATTTATTTATGATGTACAATGTTTGGAATCTTATTTAAACTATATTTTCTAGTAACAATATTAACTTTTTAAATACAATTGTTAAACGTATTCACTTCACAAGATTTGTATTACCGAATTACTTATTTATAGCTTTGGGAAGTATTAGTCTTATTAAAGATATGCATCAACGCCTTTCTATCAATTTTTTATTTATCAAAGTCACAAAACATTTAATACTAGAAATTCTTTTTTCTTGATTTCACTGAAGCAAATTTTTCAATCACTTAGGTAAAATCAATTTTGCGTGCTCTCTGATTTTCAATTGATAATAATGACAAGTTGCTTAGTCTTTCTTGTGCCATCGTGCTTCGTAAGTAGCTTTTGATCAGTTTCAATTTCGAAAAAGTTCGCTCAGTTTTTGCCGTGATAATAGGAATGGTTAAAAACATGAGAAGAGCCGTGCAAACATCTGCATAGCTCAAAGACAATGAAGCATGTTGAATAATAAAAAAATGAGCTAACTCTTTCACATCTTTCATGTGGATGATTTCTTTTTTAAATGTAGATCTAATAGACAGCAATTGGGAGGTAAACGAAGATGACACATCATTTGAAATTTTTTTGGGGAACTCATCAGCTTTTTGCTCTAAGTTATTTATTGATGAATACAAGACTCGATAATCATCCAAAATATCTTTCATTCCAACAAATCTATTTTCAAGTTGCGATATTATGGTATCAATCATTGGATAAAAAATAGTCACTTGGAAACGCTGCTCAGGATCATTTAATCTTTTATCTTGGGACAGTTCATCGAAGTGGATCTTGACCGTGCTTGATCTTTTGCCCAAAAACTTGCTTTCTATGTTCCACTTATCGCATATATCTGAAACATCTCTGTATTGAATCGAACCAATTTCTCAATTTTCTCATACTCATCAATACATTTTTCAGCTGATCATGAGCCATAAAAAGATCCATTTTTTCTGACTGCAATTGCTTGGCAGGTAAATTAATGATTCGCAATATTTTTTCTTGAAAAACAAGAAGAAACAAAATCAAAATTTTTGATTTTTTCTTAATTCTCAACGCGGTACATTTTTCCTTAGATTTTTTGGTTTCCAATATTATCTGACTTAAACATTTAAGAACATCACAAAATCTTTTTTTTAAATCATGAACCGCATCATGCCTTCCATAAAAGCGAGTCAGATTCAAGGTTTTTAAAGATGGTGCGCCTTTTTCGTAAACACTCTGCAGTTTCTCCCATCGACTTATACTATGACCGAAAAACTCATACACAGATTGGACAGTTTCAAAGAATTCTTTGACCTTCCTATTGCAAGACAGCGTCTTTCAAAACAAGATTCAAATTATGACTACCGCAATGAACAGGATGTGCGTGAGGAGCTAAATTTTTAACTCTACGTTGCAGACCTGTATAGGCACTGCTCATAACTGATGCACCGTCATATGCTTGACCTCGACATTTTTAAAGATCAAGTCCTTTTTTTGTTATGGAATCTATTACAAGTTTTTTTAAACCTAAAGCCGATTGATCTTTTGCATCAGTAAAAGAAGTGAATACCTCATTGATTTGCAAATCGACTGGCTCCCCCTTATCGTTATAAATTATACTCACAAAGCGAAAAACTTGGCTTAGTTGATCCGTTTTTCTAGCGTCTTGAGTCGTATCCAAAATAAATGAAAAAAATGGAGCCTCTTTTAAGTTGCAAACGGTATTATCACGAACTTTTTGTCCGAAAAGACAAATGAATTCGTTGTGTATCTGAGGGCTTAAATATTTGATAGAACCTGCAGGTCGTGCTAATAATTTACTCAAAATAGGGTCATATTTAGCAAGCAGCGTGATAATAGAAAGAAAATTGCCCTTATTCGAATCCTCAGTATTTTCTTTGGAACCTCGAAAATCGAGATTACACGTTGCCAGCATCATCATTACATCCATAATCCGCTCTAGATTTGTGCGCCAAAAATTATTTTCTTCACGCAATGATGTTTGAGATGTAATATGAAAGGTTTCGTTTTTTCACCTCATTTCATAAATTGTACAAGAATTTGCATGACATCCAGATGCTTCATTAGATGTAACGCACTCGGATAGATGTGTCCAATCTCTAATGCCAGAAGTACTCCACAGATTTTTCTCTAAATTTTTTTTGAGGAAATATCCAACAAGGTAGACAATAAACAACGTCTTTCTTAATAGAATATGAAAGCAAGTTTTATTACTATTGTATATTATATATAAGTTTTATTACTACTAGTTTTATTACTTACTATTCGTAGACCTGATTTAGTGACCAAAGAATAATATTTTTTCGAAAAACTCCGATTATTTTGCTGGATATCTTTTGGGAAAGGTACTGGTAGTTGAAGAGGTCCGGAAGTTATCAAATGTATTTTTATACTTGAATCCGTGATTAAATTGGGAAACTCATTTTGATCTACAGGGATAATTTTATCAAAATCCAAGTTTTCCGTGTTAATGGAAGTTTCACTTAAGTTTAAATATGTAGTGGAATTATTTTCCTTGGTAGATAAAATATCATCAAGCTTTTCATCTTTGCCATCAACATCTGAATATTCCTTTTCTTGTGATAATTCTAAAAGAAGTTTGCGATATCAATTCGCAATGTTCCATTATGTCAATAATCAGTAAAACTGATTTGATTGTCGAAGATGATTTACTTTTATCAAAGACTAAATTTTTTTTTTAAAAGGTTATGTAGCTCTTTTATTTTTCGGTGTGTACACGTTTATATGGAAATTAATTTTAACGAATGTCACGTTAGATATTTACACCATTCAATCAAGTCCCATACCATGAAAGATAAAATGAGTTTAGGATACAAACCTTGTTCTTTTGTCTCATTCATTTCAGGTTTCAATAACCACGAATTCATTTTTTGTTTGCTTTTGGCTAGATCTTCAGTCTTTATTTTTTTTTTTCGCACCTTTTTTGGGCACCACTTGAGTAAACACGTTTCATTTTAAGATTTCAGGTTTATGCAAAAAGAAATTCAGAATACTAGATGATAATAATTATTTTCGCAACGTAAACAAAGCTCAAAATATTGAGACAAAGCTAAAAGTGTGACTGGTCATCCATCTCCAATGAGACTCGGTGATAGATAGCGTGAAGGCAGATTCTCAATTGCAGAGATGCGCGGATAAAATGCGCGAAATTTAAACGTATAGGACGATTTTAAAATAGAATTTAAATTTCTTCACATTACTTTAAATAATATACCCTGGTAGAAAATTACTACATAAACTGGCTAGGGTTACAGTCAGTTAAAGTTCTCGTAAAATGGGTGTCAATTTTTGTCTCTCCTCGCTCCCCCCCCCCTCCCGGAATTGCCCTGGCGTTGTCCCGGTTCCTCCATAATAGCTCTGGCCCTAATTGATATTATTTCTTTGCGATGTCAAAAGTTGGTGTTAATCTGTTTAAAAAAAGTTAGATAATTATTACTTATAACAAAATCAGTTAAGGAATCATACAGAAATTATTTCCTTTTTGGAACATTTTTGACGTTATAAGGATTTTTATGTAATATCTGCGTTAACAGTAACCTCAAACTTGCATAAGTTTAACTTTTGTTAAAAGAATTTCTTGTAGGTTCTGGGACTTTTCTGGATTAATATTTATATTCTTCTTGTGTACATACGGGTCAGTACACTTGATTATAAAAAAAAAATTTATGTTCTTCATAGGAGACTATTAGATGAAAAGTTTAATGTATTTATACGAAATGTTTTGTACTTAAAAAGTAACAAATCACTTGTTTTTTATGAATCACCTATTTTTCACTACTGTATCTTATTTTTGTAACAATCGTGTATTTGGTTATCACAACTGTCTTTAAAATATTGTTAGGTCCTAACTTTTAAGTGAAGGGTGGAACTGCTAGATTCGTTGTAAAAACAAATAAATTTAATTTTTGTTCGTCAGGAACCAGCTGTCAGTCAAAACACCTTGTTTACTTTTACTTGCACTATACTTTTTTTTTTAAATCGTTGACTTGGCGTTGTGGTGTTAGGTTTCTCCAAGCGGTAAGAGTAGTGTTAATGTGTCGTACGCTGAAACGGTGTTGGCCTACTGTTTCAATGTATACCTTAAGTAATGCAGTAGTAGCGTATTTTATTCGTCTCCTTATTTCACCTCCTTGTAATGGTCTTTGTCATACGTTATCTATTTAATTTTTCCTTGGTACTTAATTTATTTAACAAAGTTCAAATTGTTTCTGTTAATTAGACTTTTGAATCTTGAAATATTTGAATCAAGAAAATGAATGTAATAAACAACCAAATCAAGTCTTATCTGATAATTTATTAAAGTCAGTAAAGTCAGAAATAATCGATTTTCACAAATATCAGTTATAAATTTACAAGTTCACATTTACAGTGTTTTAACAATTTATGGTTTTTTCAATTTAACTTACTTGTTAGTTAGCCGCTGCTTGCATGCATGCAGTCACAAGAACTTACAAGGTTGACCGCAACGATTATTCTAATCCTACACTAGAGTAGTCGTGGCTGCCGACGGTCCTTTCTTGTTCCTTTTTAGTTCACTTTTTAGGCATGTCTACAGTGGCCTGGTTTGCTTGAGATTTTTTTACACAGATTAGTCACTGAACTAAGTTTTACATTTTCTTGAAATTCACGCTTCTAACACGCAGATTAATTACCGAATTAAGTCTTACATTCGCTTTAAGGACGCAACAGATCTCACTCTCCAAACTTTATAGTTACCTTAGAGCACTTGATGAAAGAGAAAAGGCGAATATTGTTATGTGCAAGGAGTTTTTATACTCTTGTATTTTAGGAGGACGCATCAGATTGGAGGTCTGAACGACCAATCAGAGCTTAACCCAATCGTTTTTTATTGAAACGAGCGCAGTCGTGGTGCAATAATGATGCAGTAACAAATGGTTAAAACTGCTGATTTCTTGGATTTTATATTAGGTACAAGTTGCTGTCGAAATTGTGTACGATATTTCTCATAGAAATACGCAGTTAAAAATGTTAAAATTGTGTTAAGATTCTTCTCATTCTTGGATGTAGTAGTGCGAATTGATGTTGTAAGATCAGCGCTTTATAAGATTGTTTGGATATTTTGAGCGTAGTTTGCGTTTGGCGATGGTAGCTTATTTCCAAAGAAGAAAGTTATACGTCACGTGATTGCAGAAGCAAGTATACAGCTCGATGTTTGAAGATCATTGAGCTTTTGCTTTTTATAATTTTAAAACGGAACTCTGTGTTTCGAAGTAATTAATATATGACAGGGGGAGTCACAACATACTGTACCTGATGTTTTTCCTAAAAATAAGTTTATGTTTTCGCTTTCGGGTCACCATATTTCTGAGGAGAATTTATAATAAAGGATGTAAGTTTGGCGAGTAAATAAAATCAGTGATTACGCTGAATTTTTTTGAGCTGATAATTTATTTACAAAATTCTCAATCAAAAGGATCCAGCGTGATCACTGATTCTATCCACTCGCCAATCTTACATCCTTCATTATTCATCTATCGAGTAGATCAGGAGGGCAATACTCTGGTATTAGAATTGATGTACACTAGATAAAGTGGTGTTAAAATAAGTATTATTATTATTGTGAAAATTACTATATTTTTTAGGAAAGCTGAGACATACTAGCTATGTTAAAAAAATTACTATACTACATAGTAAAACTAAATTATATTAAAATTTTCTATTCAACATAGTAGTTTTTACTTTGTTCAGAAATAATTTTTATGTTTGAGATAGAGAAAAATATATGATCATAAAATTTATCCGCAGGGAATATGTAGCGAACAGAAGATGAAGGACATCTATTACACATAGTGGTTTGGGTAGAATCTTCCTGAAATTTTAACAGGATATTTGTAATCAAATTAAAAAGTCACATGTAAAATTTGAGACCGTTCCACGACACTGTTTCTTAGATATAAAATGTTGAATAAACTTCAATTTAACACGTAACCTTACGGAAGAGCCACATAAAAATTGAATTCATGAGAAAATGGTTAGTAGAATTTGTCCAATTCTTTTTGTGCGTGACGCAACATCATAATACTGGTATTATATTCAATTTTCAGAAAAATAGACAAGTTATTTTTGCAATTAAATAAAGAAACAGTGTTAGACGCCTATATACAGGTTTAGAAATGTATGCAAGACAGTTGTCATCGCCGCCGCATGCTCGCGCCCCTTCACTGCACCCTGTACATTTTCCCTTTAACTATAATGAACGACCTTGAGATAGAGATATCTTTTTCCCTTAAGATTATCGATATAGATGCTTTTGGAAAATATTTTTATTTAAAAAAATAACTGCTCTGACCGGGAATGGAACACCAGACTACGATATGCTACGTCTGCATAAGCATCGATAAAGTATGTGTGGGAACGAGTAGAGTTTATGATACACACAATAAAGTTAAAAATTAAATGGTTTCCTGTAGATCACCGTGTTAATAACGGATAATTAGTCGATTCAAAATTATTTGTCTTCACGTATTAGTTTTTATCTCTTATCAATCTAAAAATATGTTTCGTTACAATTGCATTAGTATAAGCTCAAATTTTATTTTCAATAGGCGTGTACACCTATGAACGTCGTATAAAATTACTTTTGAACATAGTAATTTTTACTATACTCAACAGCAATGCAGTGAAATTAGAAATTTTACTTTGTCGCATAGTAAATTCTACTTTAGAATGTGAAACATTTAAATATAATTACAATAAAATTCACTATTTTGTAGAGTAAAAATCATATTACGATTTTTACTATGTTAGATACAGTAATTTTTATTTATTTAGTTATTTATTATTATTTTTTTTCTAAGGCCGTAAGGCCGGCGATCTCTGCCCGATGCCTGGCATCGGATCCGCTAATCCCTACCTATAGCCCTAACACTGATTCGCATTCACCCAACCCCGAAGACCTATGGGGCAAGGAAAAAACCCTGGAATTACTCGCAAGGAAAATTCCACGGAAAAACCCGACTTGAAACAGCCGGGGTTATATAGGTTATATGCTCTCGCATTAATTTTTTTAAGTGTAAAATCTTGTGTCGAAGTATCGTGGCTTTTACAACTACTAATATCATCAAAATATTTATGTTCTAAATCGAAGTCCTTACTTAACGTGCTATAAGCATTCGAATACATTATGCATCGGGAATAGCAAGCATGACGTTTACAGCTTCTCTAAATACCTTATTATTAATATTGGAATACCTATTTTTTGTGTGTGATACATATATGTACATATTCCACCGTTCTTTTATCGAAATATGCACGTTATTTCGGTGGCACAGAAAACATGTTGAAGAAAACCTTATTTACGGTAAGTTATACTGAAGTACATAAAAATAAATAGCACCATCATAAAGCTTAAAAAAAATTACATAGGAATAGATTTTACTGCACTGTTCAACGACACTTTTTCATAGAGCAATTAATGGTGCAACAAAGAATCCAGGCACAAAGCCGAAAGGCTTTGCTAAAGCACTTTCCAAACTACTGGGCATGTGCGGTGCATCGCTGGCTGCAGCTGTTTAAGTTCCCGTGGTTCACGTGTTATTTTTTACTTTTTTTAATTAGTCGTTACATGCAAATAGATTGACCAAATCGATAGGGAAAAAATTTTTATGGTACAATATACCTTTAGCAAAAAAATTGTGCCAGTCCAAAGCCTATAAAATCAAATATAACAGCTGGAATACGTTAAAAACTGAAAGTATTGTGTCTCAGCTTCTATTGGTTCTATAGCAACTTTTTTTTTAATTCACGTAAAAATAAGCGTTAATAAGTTTTTTTGTCTAAGTCGAAAATTACAGAAAATACAGCCTTGTATTTTTGGTTTTTTGTTAATAACTTTTTCATTTGTTTATTTAAAAAATCAAATTTCTATGGTAGAAAAGATTATGTTATTCTTCACTGATTTCAAAAAGTTGGATATCGATGGCATGCCCGTGACACATTTATACACAAAATCGTAAGTTTTAATTAACAATTTTACAGTAGGCCGCCATTTTGAAATTGTGTGATTGGACTTGGCGTACAATAAAAAACATACTAATGCTTATAAAATATTTGATTTTCTCATGTAAAATTATTGAATTAAACAACTTTTGTCTTAAACATTTTGCTGAAAAACCAAAAATTTCCAAGATATTTAATAAATACTGGAAAAAAGACATTTTTCAAGTTGTTGTTCAATAAGAAGCCAATGACGCATGTCTCCGTTGAAATGGATGATTGATGGTGTTACTCTACATATTTTTCTTAAAATTGTAAGCTAAATATCGTACTATTATAAAGGATCGCCACTTTACTATTTTTTTTTGCTCTGGCACCCTGACTATCAAGAGAGAATGAAAAATTCTGAACCTGAACAAATTAGCCCATACGTAACAATTAAGGTTAGAGGCACTCTACACCAAGAGCTTTTGGTAGTGTTAACATAGACTTAGTAGGTTTATTCAAATCCACTTACTTTATAGGTCTTGTTTTTTTACTTTAAGATCGAGATACAATTAAAGACTGGTTTTTGATTTGCAGCAATCATTGGATCCTTAGCGATCAAGTGAAAATTTAAGAAAATTTAAAGAAAATTAAAAGAAACTCGCTAGTATAAGTCATTTATTCTTTAGGTATAAAATCAACCTACTGCGCAAAACGAAAATGTATTTTATTGGTGTGGATCTAGTTCACTTAAAATTTAATACTTAGAAGCTTAGATGTTGCTTAGGACTTCAAGTAAAAAATTAAGATGACCCTAACGTTCAAAGTACTCCAGCAGGTCAGAAAAACGCATTTTGACATCTGCCAAGACCCTCCGAGCAAACTGCAAAGTTATAGGTAATCTTGCTTTTTTATCTTAAAATTAGGTCATATTTAAGATCGCTTTTGAATCTGCAATAATCGTTGGATCTCCAGTGGTGAGGTAGTTTTTTAATTGTATTATACACGTAGCTGAAACTAGCCCAACGTGAAAGTAGCCTCACTAAAGACGAATCGGGCAAGGATCCGTGGGGCTAAAAATTTTTTTTGAAGTTACACTTCTATAGGCGCGTTCTGCAGTACAGAGTAAATGAACAATTTCAGATTAGTGGCCTTGAGAAAATGTGTAACGGAACTGAATTTCTTGTTTTAGCTTCCCCCTCACCTCGTCCTGCTAGTTACCTATACTTTACCCCGTTTCATCATGCTGCAGTGCTATATTAGACCAGTTGGCGGAGATTTTTGCCTGTATTTTCCGGGTGGTAGCAATGTTTCGATTGATTCTTATGTATTTTTTACCGTAGAATACAATTATCGATAATATATTGTCAAGCTACCCCAAATAGATTCCAAAAGGATTTTTGTACGTGCAGAGGAAGCTGAGAAAATGATATTTTAACGAGAATGAATGATTTGAAACCACTTGCTCTCTTGTCGCCGAGCTGCGCTCGGAGAGCCGCCGCCGCCACAGTCGCTCCCCCCACCTCTGCAGCACACGTCGGCCGGCGCGCTCGGCTCTCGCACGGTCAACTTCAACAATTGTTATTTTATACTATTTGATGCGCTGCAGGTACAAAGTATTGAACTTAAATCCCTCCAAACCTGGCTGCTGTACGACGTATAATACGTCCACACGAATTTTTCAAAAAAAAAAAATTATCTTGGCTACCGTGCATGCTAGGACAACTTTTTTTTTTTTTAATTTATAAAAAAATACCAGCTTCAAAGTTGTGCAAACGAGAATCATCAATAATGATTTTTGCAAAAGTTATATAGTTTTATACGTGTGTTTAAAACTACTAGTGTTAAACAAATCGCTATAAAACGGGTTCTAATTAACTTTTTTTAAAAATTCAAACGGGATATTAAATTTGAATAGTTTTTTGAATTTTTGAGACCAGTTGGATCAAAATTAGACGATCACAGAAACTTTGGCGCATTATGCAATTAAGCTTCGAAAAAAATTTTGATCGTTAATAACTCTAAAAGTTAAAAAGCGATCGTTTTGGAATTTGGTGCAGTTATTTATATTAGTAATAGCAACATTTTCTGAGAATTTCAAGCTCCTAGGTATTTTAATTGTTGAGATATTGAATGTTTAAAAAAACGAACTTTTTCAACTTACAACGCAATTTGCAGGTTAACAATGGCACTTGGGATATCGCACCAGATCTCATTTTGTAGATAATTAAGTAAGGAACAAAAAACTATGTATATGCATAGTGCTAAAAATGCACAGGAAAGGAGATATAAAGGTAAATTTAAAAAAAAATCATTTTTTTTTCACAAATTGTTAACTTAAAAAATGAAGCACAACTTTTACTAAGTACGGGTAACGATAATCGTATTCTACGGCAAAAAATACATAAGAATCAATCGAAACATTGCTACCGCCCGGAAAATACACGTTTTCATATTATTTCGTCCCCGTCGTCTGGTCTATATCAGTGTTACGCCACCAGTGTAGTCCCCCCTACCCCTCCCCAACTCTCTGTTCTGCGCCAGTCCCTTCTCCTCCGCACCACACCACACATTTTGAATTTTAACTATTATTATTTTCTTGTTTCTTATTTTCTTATTATTTAAACTCTTTCTCCGTTAAAAAAAACAAAAATTAAAAAAAATTTCTTTTGGATGTACACCCCCGATTTCCTGCACACAAGCCGAGAACCTTACCCAGTCTGCCATGAGCGGTCCCAATGTAGAAAATTCGACTACTTCTCCTTATGTTGTGGTCACAACTTATTTTCATAGTAAATTTTTATTCACTGTTTATTAATTAATTTGGCTTAATTAGAAATGACCGTAATAAATAAATAATTTATTCAATGAAAAAATTTTTTTCAATTAACGTTTTTTTCGAAAACTTGAAAATAAGTAAATTTTAGCAGAGTAGCTTTCCTGTGTTTTATTAAACTTCAATAACTTATCGTTAGTTTGTTACTTTTAAAATCAATAAATAATTGTTTTTACAACTTTTCTACATTTTTCTCCGAATTTTAAAAATTTAGAGAAAATTTTGTGTACTGTATAAATACAATAATTGATTTCTGTTGCCTTTTTATCTTCCACAAGTTTTTCTTTATGATTGAGGTGATTCTTTTACTTAAGGACGCTTATCACATAGTTAGTAGAGGAAACGTTCTGCTCAAAGTTTAAAGAGGTAGGAGAAGTGCAAATATTTGTGGCAATGCTAGAAATTATATCGTTTGTTGAACATGTCGTTATGCTCTCAGTTGTTTTCATGATGACTTGAGGGTCAGTGCCTGTAACGATCGTCTTAACGATATAGACTGAGCCTGATGAGGTTGGCGTTAAGACCAACGAAACGTTGCTCAAACTAACACCTGATTTTTTGGAGTTTTCATTCGTACTCCCAAAATTAGATCTTACTGATCCTGTGCTTAGGCACTGACCTTCAAGTCAACGCTAAAAATTATTTTTCTTATATGGATGTATACATACACGCTTTTACGCATACTTGACCCCGTCTTTCTTATGTTATTAATGCGTATTTCTTATGCTAGTTTGAGTATACTTTTGATATTTGAATAATATCTGACAAAAAAACCTATGGGGGATGAATGTTATGAAGGAACATGTACTGGCATGTGAGACTATGCTATTGAAGGAAGTGGTACTACAAGATGGTGTGTCTTAATTTTTTTATAAAGTTAAATTTTAGGTATTAAGTATGATGTAGGAATAAGTGTGTGAGTGTAGGTGATAAATATGAGCGTGAAGTAAAAGAAGTAATCAGCGTAGGCCGTAGAAAGTTGTTTTTAAATCATTGGAAGATTTCATGAAAGTGCACAGGCCAGCCTATACATTGTTTATATTGTATTGTGCCTAAATGTATTCTTTATAATTGTTTACTTATTAAGTTTAAAAATACGTATTAAAACCACACCTAATTAATGTACATTTACTTGTCCCAACGATAATTGCACCACCTTTGTACACAATATCGATTCATAGAAGGTATATTTATATTTATAATTATATTATCTGCCATATAATTTTTTAGAGGAATAACTTCATACTTGAGTACCCAAGCACCCACTGTCCACTGGTTTGTGACTTATTCCAGTTGGAATATAATGGAAATCATTGCAATCCAATACCTTGGATATTTCTGGACGTTTTTAGGACGAACAAAGTACGCAAAAATTGGAAATTATACAGTTTGTACATATACAAAAAAAAATGTAAAAAGTCTTTTACTTTTTTTTTAAATCTTGTACCAAGTTCAAAATGAATGGAAGATGTTTCTACTTCTCTCACACACAATTCCTATAGGTATTCCAAGCTGTAAAAAGACCGATCGTAGGAAATCAAGTGTCTTCCGTAGATGCGTATATATACACCATGATATGTAACGGTAACATTTCCCGAGAACCACGTGTAGAGCGATTTTTTCTGACGCGAACCCCGTTGGAATTAATTTTTTAGGGCGAATAGCTTTTAAATGGGAGCCGATTGAAAATACGTTTCAAACTACCCCTAAATGGGGTTGGAAGGATATAGCGCGCCCGCATGAACTCGCGACGTTGCCACATTATTATTGGAGCTTAGTCGGTAAGCAGTGAGAACTATATCCATATGCGCACGCAAGAGCATCAGCTACTGCTGGTAACTTGAAGGTTGGATGTAAAAAGGTAGATATTGTCTGCTCCTTATGTTGTCAGTTGTTTATGCACGCGCTTACTGTCTTTCTCACTCTCATGTTGGACAAAAACATCTTTAAATTCGTATACTTAACTAATGTTACCTCAAATAAAAGTAAAAGACCATATCAGTAGGGATTTGTCCACTCTACACGACAGTATTTTTGCAAAAATAGTCGACCTCTCGGTCAAAAATATTGTTGTGAGGTATGTCTTGCTTACGTTCCCGGTTATGCCGTCTGTACACGATTTAGACCGAGTCCATTCATGATTGCAATAATCAAAGTAAATCACAGTTGATATTGCTCATAAAAATCATTTATTTATCATCCAAATTTACATACTTTAAAATAATACATTCGAAAGTGCTCTAAATACTATCTAATTATTTCAACAAAAATAATAGAACATCTACTCAAAAAAATTATAAACTTTACAGCATATTAAATAACAATTTAAAAATGTCACGGTAATAATATGTTTGGTTGATTTACATTTTTATTCAGTTTAAACTTAACCATCAATATAAACTGACACAATGAAAATAAAAAATAGTTTAAAACATACAGAAAATGAATTTAATCGAACTAAGTCCCCACCAAGTGCCCGGGAAGTGCCTGGAAAGTACCCGCAAGTGCCTAGGAAGTACCTGCCGAATACCTGGGAAGTACCCCCCAAGTGCCCGGAAAGTATCTGCCAAGTACCCGCACAGTACTCGCCAAGTGCCCGGGAAGTGCCCGCCAAGTACCCGGGAAGTCCCCACCAAGTGCCTGGGAAGTACTCACCAAGTACCCGCGAAGTACCCAGCAAGTACCCACCAAGTGCCCAGGAAGTTCCCGGCAAGTACCCGGAAAGTACCCGACAGTATTGTACTTGGCGGGGACTTCCGAGCACTTGGCGGGTACTTCCTGGCTACTTGGCGGGCACTTGGCGGGGACTTCCCAGGCACTACGCGGGTACTTCCCAGGCACTTGGCGGGGACTTCCCGGGCACTTCCCGGGTACTTCCCGGGCACTTCCCGGGTACTTCCCGGGCACTTGGCAGGTACTTGGCTGGCACTGGGCGGGTACCTCCCTGGCACTTGGCGGGTACCGACTAAGCTCCAATAACAATGTGGCAACGTCGCGAGTTCTTGCGGGCGCGCTATATCCTTCCAACCCCATTTAGGGGTAGTTTGAAACGTATTTTCAATCGGCTCCCATTTAAAAGCTATTCGCCCCAAAAAAATTAATTCCAACGGGGTTCGCGTCAGAAAAAATCGCTCTACACGTGGTTCTCGGGAAATGTTACCGTTACATATCCTGCTGTATATATACGCATATGTATACATATCCAAAAAAAAAAGGAAAAAAATATAAATTTCTTTAACTCTTGTGCCTTGATGAAAATAAATGTAATACCTCTCTATAACCTTGAGACACTCTTTATGTGTTTTTCACATCGTAAAAAGCTGCCAGGCTTCTAAATTACCGAATTCTCCATCGATACTTATTTACACGTATCCGAAAAAAAAGGAAAAATTTTTAAAAGTTTTTTATTAACTCTTGATAAAAATGGTTTCTATTCATTTTTATTTTCGCACAAGAAAAAGTAAGATCTTTTTTTCAAGAAAAATTAAGATTTTTTTTTCTATTTTTCTCGGATATGTGTATATACATATCTACGAAAAGCACTTGATCTCCCCAGCCTGGCGGACTTTTATGACTTACAAAATTCATAGAAATTGTTTGTAAGTGTAGAAGAAACTTTTGCTATTTATTTTTATCGTGGCACAAGAGTTTTCAAATAAAGTTATTACATTTTTTATTATTTTTTTAAATGTACGTGTATGTACGTATCTATGAAAAACGCTTTATATCCCAAGCCTGGCAATATTTTGTGGTTTAAAAAACTCAACGGACTTGTGTGTAGGTGTAATAAAAACGTATTTTATCAATATTATCGTGGCATAAGAGTTTAAAAAAAAAATTATAAATTTTTTCTTTATTTTTTACTAGGTATGCGTAAATACGTACCAATAAAAACCTCAGTAATTTCCAAGCCTGGCAGCTTTTTACCTCTTAGAAAACGCATGAAGATGATTTTTAACGGTTACATGAGGATATTTTATTTATTTTTATCCTGGCACAAGAGTTAAAAAAAAAAGTTTAATATTTTTTCGAATACGCTTATGTACGAATCTACAAAAAACTCTCGATATTTTTAGCCTGATGGCCATTTACGGCTTGAAATACATATAGAAATTTTGTGTGGGTGTAATAAAAACGTCTTTTATATTTTTATCGTGGCACAAGAGTTAAATAAAAAAAATTATAAAATTTTTCCATATTTCTTTCGGATACGCGTTTGTATATATACGTATCGATGAAAAATTCAGTTATGTCGAGGCCTGGTGTCCTTTCTTTGTTTGCAAAACCTATAGAAATTGTGTGCAGGTGCAATAGAAACTTCTGTTAATGTTTATCATGGCACAAGAGTTCATAAGACGTTATTAATTTTTCCCCATTTTTTTTTAAGATAAGTGTACATGTGTATCTATAAAAAACTGAGTAATTTTCCAGCCTGGTGACTTTTTGTGGCTAGAGGTTATAGAAAAGTATTTTATTTTTTTATATCTTGGTACAAGATTTACAAAAAAAGTTCTATTTTTTTTTCTTTTTTTTCCGAATACGCGTATCTACGTAAAACTCTTAATTTCCCAAGCCTGGCGTCCTCTTCCGACCATTTAAAAATTGTTATTTTTAGTTTATCTATCTATCATTAGTGGTTTTGCATTTTTTATTGTGCCATAATATTTTTCTTTCCTTCATGAAATGCGTCAAAATCATTGCTTTTGGTATTTTGCTGCCTTTTTAAAATATGGCGTTTTTTTTTTTAATATTTGGAGGCTACCTTACATTATAAGATCCTTTCAAATCAATATTTTCTGTCTGCATCGATCTGCCATGCTTGCAGAAGTTTTCGGGTGATTTACTTAATTACAATTGTAACATTACCTAGTTTGAGTGAGTGTTACGTACACACATGTGCGCACGTGTACACAGTATGGCGGGCAGTGAATAGCCGCGTGAGGGGAAATGTGCAATGAAAAGTCTAGTCCGCTCCTCAGTTGCTGTTCACCCCACCACTGGGGCCTCTTTCTCTCTCTCTCTCTCTCTCTCTCTGTGTGTGTGTGTGTGTGTGTGTGTGTGTGTGTGTGTGTGTGTGTGTGTGTGTGTGTGTGTGTGTGTGTGTGTGTGTGTATAATGGTCACTTTGGGGAATTTTCCAAAAGTTATAGATAGTGCATTTATGACCATAGATAGTTAGTTACACCCTTCTTAAGTATGCACACCAGGTACAAACCTCATCTATGATTATAAGAAGCTATCTATATTATATCGTATATATATATACGATTTCCAAGTATGTTAGATGTACATTGTGCTTCTAAGCCTTATCCGCAATCGATTACTCATTAACAGAAGCCGTTGTTATCAACTGATGCGTGACTTCTAAAAACCGTAAGCCGTATAGACAATTCACATTAACATTGATGTATAATCTTACTAATACATAAAGCAAAGTCGCTAAAACCGTTGTAATCGCTAACCGCAAAAACTACTGAACCGATTTTACTGAAATTTTGCACTCTGACTCTTGACACTTCCTGGATGGATTTAGTGTAGTTTTTATCTTGAAAAAATTAATAACAATAGCAATAAGGTAAATGTCCCTATTATGACCACAAATTTCATCACACTTACATCTTTAATTTTTTTTTCTTAACTGTGAGCTTTAACAGTAGAAATCTGGGTATTAGCTAGTGCGCTATAAATTTACCATTACTATTCTAATTTTTTAATATGGTTCTTAGCTGTTAAAATACTTTATTTCATAAAAAGATTATAAGACCAAAATGTACATCATTATGAAACGTTGTACCTATTGTTTCATATTATGCCCCTATTTATGAAACTTTTTAAAAAACGTAAATTGATTATAATATTTCAAGACAATTAAAGCTTTTTCACTTGCATAACACTATTTTATTGAACAAAAATAATGATATCGTTTATTTGCTTACTAGAAATATAAAAATACCTCGTTGAAGTTTGGTGCCATAATACACACAGTTCAAAAGAAAGGTTATGTACGACTTTGTCCCTATTTATGGAATTATCTTTAAAATTGGTCATTTATTGTATGTAAAATGAAATTTTTCTTGTGAATTCAAAAAGATACATAAAATATACAACTACCACAATTTTTTCATCAAGTTAGTTGTATAACAAATACATGAATTTTTATGTTCCATGAATAGGGACACGTTCCACGAATAGGGACATTTACCTTAAATAAGCTCAAATTTTTGCAAAAATACGCTAAATTTTCACTTTAGTTCAGTAGGATCCGCTAGGTGGCGTCGACATAACATCAAGGCTGCCTGCAACAGTATTGAATAAGTGTGATTATAATAGGCCGGAGTGTCTCGAAAATTTCTGCAGCTATCTACCGGCAGTTCATCGAGCTGCATCGAAAAGTAGGTGATAGTCGTGCAGCTGGGTATCCCGGTCACCGACGACACTCTTCTCTTACGGGCTAGTGACCTATGTCTACATCTGCCCTGAATTTCCAGGATTAACGAGTACTACCAATAAAAAATTATTCTAACCGATAACGTCTCTTGTGAAATACCAAAAGAAATATTTAGCCAGAGCACAACCTGCTTCAACACTTCAAAGTTAAGTGGCCATTCCACAATCCCACCTGGTGCCGTCAGAGAATTTTTAATTAGTAATGTAAGTTAGATAAGATAGCCCTTAGGGGTACAGGCAGCCACAACCGCTACCTTCTCAGAGGTCGTGTCCCCAATGGCATACCCACATTCTCCTGACTAACGATAAGCGGTTGGTTATCCAGGAAACGACCTGAAGACGAGATATTCTTTGATCAGCAACGTAACTTCCACTATCACCGTCTCCGTATACAAAGACTTCAAGGGTAAGAGTCAAGCTACCCACAGCCAGCTCTTCATTATCAAGAATAATGATTCGGAATAGCTGGAAGTTTCAGGGCCACTATAAGTATTTACGGTCACTACTTTACCATAAATTTTATCGGTTCTTTTGAGGGCCACCTAAGTTGAAACTACCTTGGCAACAAATACATTTTTACTACCATTTCTGGAAGCGATTTGTCCACTAAAAGATTATGTTAACTAAAGACGGCCACTATTAAACCAAGTCAGTCATTCACTGGCAGACGTCACGAGCAGAGTTGTTCGTCGCAAGGCTAAGGACCCTGGTGATCGACGACCATTTCGACTCTAAGCATTCAACCAGGAATCACCGATCCTCTCCAAGGTCTGCGCTGGGAGAACCTTACAGCTATGTAGGAAAAATAAATTCGAGCCAACGCGACAGTCTCTAACGGGCAAGCATTATGAACCAATCTCCTTATCTTAGATCACCAAAACAACTGAGTCTGCCAATAAAAAGGTGCTTTAGACACCAACATCTTCGACGTTATACCAAGAGACGTTGGAAAAAATCTCGACAACTAGCTCCAAAGCTTCGAACTTTGTGATTTTTCTCCCGATCAGTCTGGGGCTTCAGTAGCAGGCCAAAAAAAATTACCCTGAGGTATCTAGGCAGTCACGATTGCTGTTAACTTCAGTCAAGAAAGAGTTTACTGAAGAAGCTCACCGGTCTTTTTTAGGGCCATCGGACGTCGAACTACCTTGCCAACAAATATATTAGAACTTTAAAAAGTCTACAGAAAACAGTCTTTAAGGGTCACAAAAGTTTGAAACATACCAAAAGTCGCCAGAGGGTGAATTGATAGAAAAGCGTCAAATGTATCTAATAAATACAATTTCAAGTGTCAAGAAACTGACGCAGAAAATTTATCGAGATTGGAACAGCAGCGTCAAAATCGGCAAATAAATAATCCATTACGCAAGAGATCAGCTTTTCATTGTACCCTTACAATAATCTCTCAAATCTTTAAAGATCTAAATTAAGATTTTTAAATAAGTAGAAAATGTATTTGTGTTTTTGTGGCAATAAAAAATGTAGAGTTTACTCCAGGACTTAGTTGCTCTGGTAATAAAGTTGTGAGATAAGAGACGAAAAATTTTTTTTTAATGTATATTTTTTGGGAGTTTAAAATCTCAGCAGCTTTAAAAAAAGGCCGCTAGTCTATAATACTCTTATTTAACTAACTACTTTATATTTAACATATAGTTAATACTGTGTCTTTGAAGAATATACACAAAATAAACTCTGAAGTTTTTGAATAGTTAGTAGAGCTTCGTATGCAAAAAAAGTTTTACACAAATTAAAGTTAATGGGACATAATTTTATAAATTTTTCAGCTAGGACGTGTGTTTTAAAAATAAAATAGCAGTAGAAGCATCTTATTAAACTACGAATCCTTAAGTGTAGATATGTACTCATCAAAAATTCTATATCATCGAAAGAAAGGGTTTACAATAGCATTTCTCACTCAACAATTTTATATGTATGATCGGTGCATCTCAGGGATCTCAAGGTTGCTGGTTTCAGAATTAGTAAAATCTAAAGTCCAAATTTCGACTCGAAGTGCAGAATTCGCTGGATTAAATTCCAAATTTCACTCCAAAATGTCAATTTTCAATGAAATATTTTAAATTTTATTAACTCTAAGGGTTGTTTTACACCCTAAAGTATACCTTCACTACCTATTTCGTATACTGTAATACACTTTTTATCACTTTAAGGTAGTACTGTCGATGCTGCTGAAGTCAAATGAGCACCTCATCTCGTATGACTTATGTGGTATGTAGACTTGGCAACATCGTTTGCTGCTTCTATAGATACGTCTATGTATAGATTTACATAGTGTGTACCTGCCAGTAAGTTATCGTTCGCGTATTTTGTAACACAAATAGCAGTTAAAACAGCATGAGAATGAGTGTAGAAACAGAAAAATTTTTTTGGAAAGGAAAACGAGTAAGTGAGAAGGTATACAAGGCACGCATTGGAAAATTCGAACAAGCTAGAAAAATTCGAGGAAGCAGAGGTCAGTTTGAGTCTTCTAACCCCAAAACAAACGTAAACATCATTCCAGACGTGGAAAAAAACAACAACAATAATTCCTGTAACGTTGAGGGTAGACGAATTGTTCACATAAAAACTCTTGGAGAACAACTTATTTGTTGTGGATGCAAGTCTACACTGTCACTGGGAAATATTCTACATGAAAAGCGAATTGGTTTAGCATCTATTTTTACTGTGAAATGCGATACCTGTGAAACAGTTAAAAAAGTCAGTACGGACAAACTGCATCACGTTTCAGGCAAAAAATATCATTTTGACTCAAATACAATGATCTCTGCAGGTTTGNAGCGTTTTTCAAAAAAAAAAAAAAAAAAAAAACAAAAAAAAAAATTTCATACAAAGTTTTGTTGGTGCTATCAGTGAATTCTTTAGTTGAGGGTGCTGGTAATACAACCTATCAATTGGTTCAGCTTATATCAACGTACTCTTAGATAGGATTGACAATCATACGAGTATTGTTGATATTTTTGGCTGCTTATTTTTATCAGCGAAACCCAGCTACAATTGTAAGTGATAACATTAGCACTTTTAACTCAGAAATTTACAGCTGGTACCGTTCCAAAATGCAAAAATTTAATTGAAATTATAAGTAAGAATTTAAAACAATCGAACAAAAGAGAAATAAAACTTCATGAATACGTACTTAAATATAAAAAAAAAATAATACATTTTGTGTAATCCAAAAACAAGTTATGATACAAAAATAGACACATTTTAGTATTTTGAAGAAATGTCGTAGTCTCTCGAGTCTGGTAATATTCAATTCAAAATATTTTTTGTTACCGACTAAACAATACACTAAATAATTTTTTTAGGCTAAGTAAAATATAAATACACGTGTTATTAAAAAAAATTATACTTTTTTCATAGTACAGGCGACTGAAACCGCACTAATATAGATATTTTATCCGAATAAAAATTTAGTTGAACAACTTCTGCTGCCTCCCACCTCGATTCCTTATGCCTTACCAAAATGTGATGATTTAGTATAGTATGCCTTTATTATATGTGGTGTCATACAAAGTTATAAAATAGTAAGGTGATCACTAGTTTTTTGGAAGAAAGATGTTTTGTTTTTTCAGCGGTAAACTGTGAACCGTTAAGAAAAGATTTAATAAACTTTCACATCAGTTGGTGGCAACACCATAACCCCTTACTAAGAGACTTAAATCTGGTACCATACTTAATTTTCATAACTAAATTAATATTACAAGTAAGACTTACAAAAGCAGACTGACTGCGATTTCAACATTATAAATACATTATCCTCTGTTTGAAAATGAGTTTAGTGAAAGAAGGGAAAAGGAGTAAACAGAGTGATTTTCTAAAACCAGCACTGTAAAGTAGAAGCAAGAAAGCCGCGCACACACGCTTACAGTCAGTTACCGTCTGTTGAACGAAAAAGCAAGACATTCTTTTCGCTCTGAACACAACGCGGCCAGAGCACCCTAACTAAATATACAGACAAGGCTTAAAGCTATTAAATTAATAATTTTCATCCTAATTTCTCTTCATAACATGAGCTACGATAGAAAGAGAAGGGAGTTTCTATCTCTCTCTCTCTCTTTCTGCCACTAGTTCGAGTTGAAATTAAAATAATTTAGTACGATTTCATTACTAATAACACCTTTTGATACTGGAAAATTTAGACTTTAAATCGTTAAATGCAAAAAAGGGAGCATTAAGATGAGAAGAAATTCTGTAAGACAGGTTAAAGTCATACTAGAGCAGTGTTAAATTAACGAAAAAACTAAAACTAGAAGTGTATTAATTTATGAAACTCATAATAAGTTAATAAATAAGTGCAGTTCCCTTTAAGAAAAATAAAACTGGTATTATAGGAATTTATTAATCCTGTTCAACAACTATCCTGATAAGGAATCCAAACCCGCGCTTGGACGCACGAGGTAAGGAAAGCGAGCATCACGTGAGAAGGTTCACGGTAGCCATTTTGAGCATCAGTCTAACGACTATTAAGAAGCAACGCTGCTGCAAGAGCGTCGTAACGTTTTTCTATCTTGTGCAGCGACAGAAGGAGAAGAAAGGGGGAATAGTGTTGTGTGCTGCAACTCGTTTTAGTTAAGTTATATCGTCGAGTTTGTAGACGCGCACTATTTACACTACGTTGTGATATATACAAACATTGTGAGCCGCAACGATTTCTTTCATACAATCGTACGTCCAATCAGAGCGGGTATACTAATCTTGAAATCAACGTAAGTATGAAGGTGCTTCGGAGGTAAGAAACGACAATCCCACTCTTATTTCTGGCCTTGTAAACATAAAGGCCATTATACGCTTTTTTAGTACACATGCTACTACGACCTGTACACAGGGATGGCAATGCACTTTAAAAAAGTATACTACAACAACACTTGTACCTGATGGTGTACTTGCCTAGGTATATACGCTTTCAAACAACGTGTACTTGCTAGATCTGTGTTTACACATCATACAAACACTGAAAAAGCATGTGTATATATATATATACACGATTTCAAAGTACGTTAGATGTACACTGTGCTATTAAGCCTTATCCACAATCGATAACATTATAGTTTACTCATTAACAGAAGCCGTTGTTATCATCTGATGATTGACCTCTAAAAAACATAAATTGTATAGACAATTCACATTACCATTGATGTATAATCTATAATACTCTTATTTAACTTACTACTTTATACTTAACATATAGTTAATACTGTGTCTTCGAAGAATATACATAAAATAAACTCTGAAGTTTGTGAATAGTTAGTAGAGCTTCACATACAAAAAACTACTTTATATTTAACATATAGTTAATACTGTGTCTTTGAAGAATATACACAAAATAAACTCTGAAGTTTTTGAATAGTTAGTAGAGCTTCGTATGCAAAAAAAGTTTTACACAAATTAAAGTTAATGGGACATAATTTTATAAATTTTTCAGCTAGGACGTGTGTTTTAAAAATAAAATAGCAGTAGAAGCATCTTATTAAACTACGAATCCTTAAGTGTAGATATGTACTCATCAAAAATTCTATATCATCGAAAGAAAGGGTTTACAATAGCATTTCTCACTCAACAATTTTATATGTATGATCGGTGCATCTCAGGGATCTCAAGGTTGCTGGTTTCAGAATTAGTAAAATCTAAAGTCCAAATTTCGACTCGAAGTGCAGAATTCGCTGGATTAAATTCCAAATTTCACTCCAAAATGTCAATTTTCAATGAAATATTTTAAATTTTATTAACTCTAAGGGTTGTTTTACACCCTAAAGTATACCTTCACTACCTATTTCGTATACTGTAATACACTTTTTATCACTTTAAGGTAGTACTGTCGATGCTGCTGAAGTCAAATGAGCACCTCATCTCGTATGACTTATGTGGTATGTAGACTTGGCAACATCGTTTGCTGCTTCTATAGATACGTCTATGTATAGATTTACATAGTGTGTACCTGCCAGTAAGTTATCGTTCGCGTATTTTGTAACACAAATAGCAGTTAAAACAGCATGAGAATGAGTGTAGAAACAGAAAAATTTTTTGGAAAGGAAAACGAGTAAGTGAGGAGGTATACAAGGCACGCATTGGAAAATTCGAACAAGCTAGAAAAATTCGAGGAAGCAGAGGTCAGTTTGAGTCTTCTAACCCCAAAACAAACGTAAGCATCATTCCAGACGTGGAAAAAAACAACAACAATAATTCCTGTAACGTTGAGGGTAGACGAATTGTTCTCATAAAAACTCTTGGAGAACAACTTATTTGTTGTGGATGCAAGTCTACACTGTCACTGGGAAATATTCTACATGAAAAGCGAATTGGTTTAGCATCTATTTTTACTGTGAAATACGATACCTGTGAAACAGTTAAAAAAGTCAGTACGGACAAACTGCATCACGTTTCAGGCAAAAAATATCATTTTGACTCAAATACAATGATCTCTGCAGGTTTGTTATTTTTCATAGATGCTATTAATATATACTTGGGACGTGTATGAAGGCTTTTGGTTTATAAATTTATTTATTTACAGGTATCATAAATGGAGGATTAGGAAATACACATGTAAACAAAGTGTTCGCTGCCTTGAACATGCCTGAATTGAACTGGCACACTTATCAAACGTATGAGAAAGAAGTCGGCAAGGTGATGGAGTTACTTGCCCAAGAGACGTGTTTAGCTGCTGCATTAGAAGAAAGACGATTAACTATTGAAAATGCTGAGGATATAAAAAAGTTACTGTGAGTACAGCGAAAGTGTCAGTGTTGAAATTTTTTACTTATATACAAGTGTCAATAGAAACATTACAACGAATCGTATATTTGTTAACATGTGATAAAAAAATTTTTTTTTATTTTTACAAAGAGATCAAATTACAGAGCAATGATTTATTTTTATGCAATACAATGTAACAGCAGTGATTATTTTTATTGTTTGATCAAATTCGATAAACTCAATTTTTTAATTAAATCAGTGAAATACATATTTACCATGTTTGAGCTAAGACAATTATGTTCTTTAAGTTATTAGTATGAAATAAAGAATGAGTATTTACCCCATGTACCGTTGAAAAATGTATGAAAATTTTCATTACATTTGATTTCCTTTTAATCCGACTCTTTCTCGTCATTATCCTTTTTTCCAGGCCAGCTCACTTAGACCTTCAATCAATTTTTCCTGATGCAAGCATGAAAAGTATTCTAGATAAAAGTATTGATGACAAGATGGTTGTACGAATCGCAGTATCTTTCGACATGGGATGGTTCACTCGAGGCACAGGTAGAACGTATGACAGCTTGTCTGGCACAGCTGCTCTAATTGGTTACTATTCCAAAAAAGTTATCACCTTTGTCACTTTAAATAGAAAATGTGCCAAATGTGATCGTGGTCATGATAAAGGGGATCACGACTGTAGGTGCAACTTTACAGGGAGCGCAAAGGCAATGGAGCCTAAGGCTGCAGTATTGCTCACAAAAAATAACCCGATATTGGTTGCACGTAAATTAGAAGTCGGAATATTTATTGCTGACAACGATTCTAGCTCGATTAGTGCTGTGCGACAAGCTTGCGATCATGAAGTACCTAAACAAAGTGATAAAAACCATACAACCAAAGGAGTTGTAAACGCACTGTACAAAATTCAAAAAAGTCATAAAGAACTGAACAGTGTTGCTATTCAGTACCTTAAAAAATGTTTTACGTATTGCGTATCACAAAATCAAGGAAACAGTTTAGCCATGGCAAGTGCAATTAAAAATATACCATATCATTGTTTTAATTTTCACAATAATTGTGGAGATTGGTGCAATTATAAGACAGAGCAAGAAAATTACGTACACTCGAATATTGGCGATGGCTTTCATAGTGATATTTTATTCAACGCTTTAAAAGATATATTTAATTCTCTATCTACGAAATCTAGTCAATTTGTTTCTAATGCCTCAAGCAATGCCAATGAAAGCTTGAATGCTATGATTGTTAGCAAGGCGCCTAAAACGAGGCTGTATGGCAAAACGGCATCAAGTGATATTAGAGTAGCTAGTGCAATCAATAAAAAAAACTTTGGTGAAAAATATAATTTGACTCTAGCTGAGAAACTAAGTTTGTCACCAGGTAAATATTCTGCAAAATACTACGGTAAAGTAGACTCCTTCCACAAAAAAAGATATGCTAAGTCTGTAGCGCGTAGCACAAAATTAAGGAGATTAGCTTTGAAGAAATCAAAAACGGGACTAAAAAACAGAAAAGAAACCGAAGAAGGCATCACGTATGAGAGTAATATTGGTTTATGTAGTGTTGAAGTGGAAACCATCCCGATCGCAACTTTTAACTTGAACTCAAAATCAATAATCATCTTTTTCGATTTGGAAACGGGCGGACTTTCAAAATCTAGCGATATTCTGCAGTTAGCTGCTAAATATAAGGATTATGAGTTCTCTGTATACATTAAGCCAGCGCAAAAAATTTCAGAAGAAGCCAGTGGGGTACATGGTTTGCGGCTGACAGATGGAGTCCTGCAATTACATGGAAAACCTGTCCTTACTATCTCATTGTCAGAAGCTTTGTTGGCCTTTTATGAGTTCCTTTGTTTGTTTAAAAAACCGTGTATATTAACAGCACACAACTGTGCGTTCGACCGCCCACGATTGATGGCTGCTTTTGAAAAAGTTTTTATGACCAAACATTTTCAGAGCATAGTTCATGGATTCTGTGATACTCTTCGTATCACACGAAGAATCACTGGGAAAAACAGCAAAGGTAGCAACAAATTAGAGACTCTAGCTCAACTATTTGATATAAGCTGTAATAAAGCACACGATGCTCTACAAGACGTTGTTATGTTACAGCAAGTTGTTGAGAAACTAAAAATCAAGAATAGTGATTTATACCAAAATGTTTGTACTTGGAGCGACGTTGAGAGAAAAATTCAGTATTCCAAAAATTTACCAAATTTCCTAAAAAATTTAACCGCGTTAGATGAATGTTTATCTCTTAATATGAGGAAAAAGTTAGTCGCTGCACAAATAACATATGATATGGTTATTGATGCTTTTGAAAAAGAAAAATTTGAAGGACTTTTGAATTTATTTGGAGAAGATGAAAATGGATTTGTTAAAGTAACAAAGAATAAACAAATCTTGGATAAATTGTATGCATATTTACAAAATCTACTCGACATTGTTTCAAAACCAAATTATTAAATTAATCAGACAGTTTTCTACTGTTTGTAACTATTTTTAAAATATGTAGTTGTGTAATTGTCGATTGAAAACAAATGTTTCACAATTTATGTTCCTTTATAATAAAAATGTATCATTTACAATAATAACGTTTTTTATCATCATCCACTTCGAATTTACTCGTATAACTGTATATATACTGACCCACTATTAAACAATTAAAACATTAATCATCAATTTTGACTTCGCTCGACACCATCACTGACTTATGTCTCGTAAGTGCCATACTGTAAATATTTGAAATGGAGCGCGCGCTCTAACCTATTCTGCGGGGTTGCCACATTACCGCTTTTATAATCAGCTATCTGCTATTTATGACATTTTTTATTGTTAAATCTTTTGTCGCAACTCTCACAGCTATCTTATCTGCGTTTTTAGAGTCGCATGATGTTCTTACGATTTCAATCATACGCTCTGCAAATTTTCCCCAAGATCATGTAGGTAGTTTTTTCGCTGCACGTAATTAAATACACGAACAACGCGAACTTCCATAAGAGTGCGTGTTGATTGTCCAAAACGAAAAACGCCTATAACTTCTTTCTCACATATCCTATGTCCACAAAATTTAAATTGAGTCATTTGCACGCTAATATAAGCTTGCTTGCAAAATTTCATCAAAATCTTGTAGGTAAATCTATATACGACAGTACTACCTTAACAGATTTGTAGTAAGACACTGTTTCTTGGCGGCCTGCTCCCACACTGATGGTAGTATCTTTGTTGTATTTTTCTTTTAGTTTTTTAAAGTTCTGTTATCTATTACACGATCTTCCATGGCCTCTCTTAAAGTACTAAGTGAGAATTCAGAAGTATCCAAGTTTTCTATGAAATTACAAACATTTTTTAAGCAATCCTCAATGCTACTTTCAACAACATCTCACAGATTTTTTGACTCATAGGTTGGATACATTTTGTAGAAATGATTTCTTGTGATAAGATGCTCTAACGTTCATGTGACTTGTTAAATATTGTAATCTGTAGATTAACNAGAGCTTCACACACAAAAAAAGATTTATATAAATTAAAATTAATGGGACATAATTTGATAGATTTTTCAGCTAGGACGAGCATTTTAGAAATAAAATAGCAGTAAAAGCATCTTATTAAACTACTAATCTTAAATTAAAATTAATGGGACATAATTTAATACATTTTTCAGCTAGGACTTGGTTTGAAAATAAAATAGCAGTAAAAGTATTTTATTTGACTACTTATCCTAAAGTGTAGATATGTACTTAATCAAATCGACTACAGTTAGTATGCAAGGAAGTTTCCAATTCATAAGTGCACCCCAAATTAACTTCCCACTATTGTTTCTTACAATAAAAGTCGTCTGATTTAATGATTTAAATAGTAATGTATACAGCAATTCCATTTGTTAAAATACAGTATACTTTATAAATGTAACTGAATTGGTATAAATAAAACAAGTCTTGTTCAGTTTTAAAATATAAATATGATGTTCCAATATTTTCAATATATCTTCTTAGTAACTACAGTTTCTAAGTATAAAGCAACATTTATTTTTTATTCATTATACATAAGGATTGGTTAAATACAAAAATTTTTTCGACTAAAGGAATCAACTTTATAAAGTTTATTTTTCCTTATTATATTTTATATTTGATCTTTTTTTGATTTCAACTAAATGTAAACCTTTGGATTCTTATGTCTAAGAAATCAAAATATCATTATCTACTGATAAATAACTTGAAAAAAAAAAAAAAAAACATAATGATTAGTTATGTTTTCGTAATAAATATATATGTACCATGTGTACTTTATTCCTTATTTTGAATGAGTAATTACTTTTGCCTTCATTTTGTTTCTTAATAATTCTTTTTTCAATTTTGTAACATAACACAACATACTTACTAGACTTCAATTTCTGAATTTCTTATTAAGGAGATTTGGGAGTATCATTCAGAGAGGCGAGGAACAGGGAGTCTCCCTGGCCCGCGCAGATGTACCCCCTTTACGGCGCACAGTGGGACGAAACGGGGTTTTTTTCCGGGAATAAAATATTTCCAAGACGAATTAATCAATCTTGATGGTTTTTTTCATATCTAACAGCTTATTTAACACAGAATATAGGAAAAGTGGTCCGGATTCCAAACATCCTTATCACGAGGGTGAAAACAACCCTTAAAGTTGACAAAATACCAAAAAAAATTATTTAAAATAACCATTTTTTACTGTAATTGTTATAGATTGCCAGAAATTCTTTGAAGAGACAGTAAATATTATACGGGATACACAATGGGTAGTGTAAGTATGATGTAGTATGTTAAAACAACCCTTAAAATTAATAAAATTAAAAAAAATAATTCCAAATTGACATTTTTTACNTGAATAGTGTGAGTATGTTTCAGGGGGTTAACAACCCTTAGAGTTGATAAAATTTTAAATATGTTATTTAAAATTGACGTTTTTAACTATAATTGTTGAAAATCCATAGAAGTTCATTCAAGTGACAAAAAGTGTATTACGTTACACGAAATGGATAGTGTAGGTATATTTTAGGGGGTTAAACAATCCTTAGAGTTGATAAAATTTAAAGTATTTCATTAAATGTTGACATTTCGAAGTGAAATTCGGAATTTAATCTGGCGAATTCCACACTTAGAGTCGGAATTTGGACTTAAGGTTTTACTAATTCTGAAACAGGCAACCCTGAGATGCACCGATCATACATATAAAATTATTAAATGAGAAATGCTATTGTAAACCCTTTCTTTCGGTGATATAGAATTTTTGATTCGTACATATCTACACTTTAGGATAAGTAGTTTAATACGATACTTTTACTGCTATTTTATTTTCAAAAAGCACGTCCTAGCTGAAAAATTTATTGAATTATGTCCCATTAATTTTAATTCATATAAATCTTTTTTGTATGTGAAGCTCTACTAACTATTCACAAACTTTAGAGTTTATTTTATGTATATTCTTCAAAGACACAGTATAAACTATATGTTAAGTATAAAGTAGTAAGTTAAATAAGAGTATTATAGATGATACATCAATGGTAATGTGAATTGTCTATACAACTTATGTTATTTAGAGGTCAATTATCAGATGATGACAACGGCTTCTGTTAATGAGTAAACTATAATGTTATCGATTGTGAGTAAGGCTTACTGGCACATTGTACATCTAACGTACTTTGAAATCGTGTGAATATATGAATATATATATACATGCTTGTTCAGGGTTTGTATGATGTGTAAACACAGATCTAGCAAGTACACGTTGTTTAAAAGAGTGTGTACCTAGGCAAGTACACCAGCAGGTACAAGTGTTGTTGTAGTATACTTTTTCAAAGTGCATTGCCATCCCTGTGTACAGGTCCTAGTAGCTTGCAGACTAAAAAGGCGTATAATGGCCTTCATATTTACAAGGCCAGAAATGAGAGTGGGATTGTCGTATCTTACCTCCGAAGCACCTTCATACTTACGTTGATTTTAAGATTCGTATATCCGCTCTGATTGGACGTACAAGAAGTCAATTCCAAGTTAATTTGAATTATAAGTAAGTAAATTTTTTACTTTGTGCATGTAAGTCTGCGTGACAAAAGGCAAAACAAGGAGAGCTACCTTTTAAGTTAAACACTAACATAGACACGTTAGAATTATGTGCCTGATGCTCAAACAAACATATGCTTAGTTCACTTAGTTAAATAATTGATTTTTTATACAATTCTTTTAATTTTTGCCCGTTTAAGGTTTGTTACAACCCCTTACCCCAAACTTACATTATGCATTGTGTGTACTGTGACGCACTTCCAGTCTTCTTTTAAAATTTTAATAGATTTTTAACGATTGCGTAAAAAATGTAATTTTTAAATGAAATATTTCGAATTTTATCAACTCTAAGGATTACTTTAACCCCTTACAACATACCTACACTATCCATTTCATGTACCGTAATACACTTTGTGTCACTCTAATGGACTTCTATGGATTTTCAACGATTATAGTTAAAAACGTCAATTTTAAATAAAATATTTCAAATTTTATCAATTTTATTATTGTTTCAACCTTTTGAAACATACTTACACCATTCATTATGTGTCCCGTACCACACTTTTTTTTAAAATAAATTTCTGGAGATTTATAACAATTATAGTAAAAAATGTCAATTTTGAATAATTTTTTTTAAATTTATAAATTTCAAGGGTTATAATCACAGAGATACTTGCTCGAAAAGTCGCACTGGCCGGGAATCGAACCCGCAGTCTTCCACGTGCCAATCCGCGACCTAGCCGACTGANTTTAATTTATTAATTTCAAGGGTTATTTTAACACACTACATCATACTTACACTACCCATTGTGTATCCTGTATGATATTTACTGTCTCTTCAATGAATTTCTGTCGATTTATAACAATTATAGTAAAAAATGTCAATTTTAAATAATCAAACATCTTAAACATTTGCAACTTACCACGTCCGCACGGTAATCGATGAGGTGGTTCGAACAGAAGGATGGACAAGTAACATGACCGAGTTATGGACGCAGGAAAAAAACAAATATGAGGCTGACTAAATTAAATTTAATATGTATATTAAACTGAGTAAATATACATATAGCAATTCAATAAAACAAACTAACGTTGTCTTAAAACAAATAACATACTTAATAATACGCTGTCGTATAAAATCGACACTATGATAAGTTGGCGTTAAGTTCCTTAGTGGGAATCAAAAGAAGGCTTCGCAGCTCATGCCTGTCTTCTTAGAATGACTATTCGAGAGAACACTGCATTCACGTAACGCAATCGGAAAATTCATCCGTAAACACATTAATTAAACCAAAAGCAAATACAAGCCAAACCAGATAATTCTGCATAATGGCCTAACATACGGGATGTAGACACGCTTTTGGTACATATAAAGGAATGCGGTTATTAGTAGAAATTTGTACTACATATTAAGATATCAATTTCTGAATGCGCAATTGAATTGATAAATATCACTATCTTAACTTCCTACTTAATTTTTTTCTGTATGTATGTCTGCGGTCTCGTGACCCTGGCCCACGATAACAAAATTTCTGCTTTTGATGAGTTTTTTGCTTAAATGTTAAATCTACCCCATCAATAAGAAAAGAAAAAATAAATAAAAGTACGAAGAAAGCGAGAGAGTACAAACGTTAATTGGATGTACGTCCAGGAGCCTCTATGAGTATCTTACAGCTGTGACGCGCTTACAGAGAAAATGGAAGGCACCGTTCGAACCAACAACTTAACGGCAGAAAAACATAAATCACTGACAAAGTGCAAGTATAAGAGTGAAACTGATGGCAGTGAACTGGCATCAAATATCTAGCCTTTTTTTGAAATCTCTCTCGTCGAGGTGCGACCACCCTCTATTTGATAATTAAGCAATTTGATGCTTCACGTCCCTCTTCTCAAAGATAGAAAGACCCAAAAACTCGTGTCTCCGTGAAGGCATACTTCCATGCTTTTCCTTGCTCTACCTGTTAGATAACTTGCTCGCCAATTCGTCAACAGAAAAACTACTTTCTCGTCCTGATCGTCCCATACACGAGACCTCGGTGCCTCTATAAACTTCCACGGCCCCTTTCCTCATAACTACTCTCACCGTCTGTCAAGTTTTTATCTCTCTCCTTTGCACGCAATAAAGTTTCCTTTTGTTCGGAAAAATCAAAACCAAAGCACTTATACACATGGAAGTTCTCACATCACTACTGCTTCAATTTTTTAATTTAATTTTAGGGGTAACGGACTTTATAAATGATATTTAAAATTTGTAGTAGAGGATTCATAAAAATGTTAACATCAACATTATCAACATCTTTATATATTGCGTTATTATAACCATCATAAGTGACAACTTTTTTTTTAATAATACACACCAATTCATTATTTCAAAAATTTGATTAATTATCATGTGTTGTAAAAATTGCTTTGTTTACATTTAAGTCTAACTTTTCATCAAATCCTTCTAAACATCAATCATCTGTTGGATGACTTGGAATTTTCTTATAATTGAAATAAGTTAGAGTGAGGAAATACCAGTTTATGCTATTAACAAAACATTTTTGTTGAGAAACTTTTTTTAACAAAATTATGATTTGAAGTTTCATACTAAAGTGTTTTATCCTGACCATCTAAATCATTATTGACGATAGTTTTTTGTTTTTTCTGACATGTTTATTATTTTAAATACGAAACAATTTTTTATCAATTCATTTACTAAAATTCAAATTATTCGTGTCATTCATTTCTTTACTATTATTATAAAGGTTTAGTGGAGTGAGATTTAAAATTACGAGATATGTCCCATCAATGTCATGAGCATTTGCATTAAAAACTTTGAGACAGAAGTTTTCTACTGGTTATTTTTTCTTAAAAACTTGTATTCGGGGGTGTTTGAGGTTACCAGTTAGAAATTTGAAGTCAAGGTATTAAAATTTTCAAGTTCAAGATGGCTGATTCAAAATGTCGGATCACAATTTTAGAAAAACATTGACAGTATTGAAAAAAATTTTCTGTTTAATTTTGGCCTACTTCACTTTAGAATTCTTTTAATCCTTAGAAGTATGCATTTTGTCTGAGTAATAAGGATCTAGACTTCAAGAAAAAGATCTTGCTTCAGAAACTACTTTTAGTTGGTATCGTAATCGAGGGAAGAAATTAGTTGGGTATTATTCTGCATGTTATGAATATATTTTTTGTAATGATGTTGAAGGCTTCATTGAAAAACTAGAACTTTGTTAGGACCCTGATCAATCGAGACTGTTCATTGATTCCTCAAAAACAAGCTTGAAAGTAGTTTTATTGCATAACTCAAATAAGTGCGCTTTAATACTTATTGCTCATTCTGTACACATAAAAAAATTAAATGAAAATGTAAAAACTATTCTTGAAGCAAAAAAATATTAACAACATAAATGGGAAGTACGTGGAGACTTGAAAATTATTTTAATACTGCTTGGACAACAGTCGGGTTATATAAAACATCCGTACTTTATATGTCTATAGGATAGCAGAGATAGAGATGAGCATTATGTAACAAGGGACTGGCCTGTTCGTAAAACTCTTAAACCTGGAGATCCCAACATTATTAAACAACCTTTAATTGATCTTAAAAAAGTTTTGTTACCTCCGCTTCATATAAAATTAGGATTAATAAAAATAATTAGGAAAGGATCTTGATAAGGATGGTGCATTATTTTAATATCTTACTGATACATTTTCTTATGTAAGTGAGACAAAGATAAAAGAAGGAGTATTTATTGGCCACAAATAAAAAAATTAATGAAAACAACAGAGGTTGAACATGTTATGACAAATGTAGAAAAAGAAGCCTACTTTAGCTCAAAAACGTTGTTAAAGGATTTTTAGGTAATAATAAGTTTGTGATTACAAAGAAATAGTGGATGATACGATTAAAAAATTTTAGAACTTAGATTGCAATATGAGCGTAAAATTGCATTATTTACACCCTCATTGAAAATGGTTCCCAGAAAATCTAGTTACCGTAAGAAGAGCAAGGTAAGCTGTCTCATCAGGACCTAAAAGAAATGAAAAGACGTTATCAAGGTAAATGGTCTCTAATAACGCTAGCAGATTATTGCTGATGTATTCAGTGTGATGAACCAAATGTTCATCATAAAAGGAGTTTTGATTCAAGATCTTTACTAGAAAAAAAAATTTTGTAAGTCAAACTGAATTAGTTTCTCATCGATTATTTTTTGACTTTTAAATTGAGAAATTAGAAATTTTTAGAGTTTTAAAAGTTTTATTTTTTAAATTTTTTTAGACTTTTTATTAATTTATACATCACGACATATGTATTGGTAAGCTTACTAAAACACAAGGGAGTTACATTTTTGTGGGATACATTTATTGGATTAATTTAACGGAAAAAAAAATTTTTTTTTTTAAAAAAGACTAAAGAAGTAATTTAAGATTTTGAGGGGTGATAAGATGTGTCACGGGGTGGGGCGAGGTGGTGTTGGCAGCTGAATCTATTCTCACAACTATATTATACAAGATATAAAAGAGCATAACGTATAAGCTTTGTTCACTGAATTCATAATTTGTATATATGCATGTACACATAGAAGGTTATACATAGAGCGTAAGAAGTTTTATTACTTCTCGCTTGCAGATTTCACTCGGAATGTAATAGATTGATCTGTCACTAAAAAAAATACAAAAAAAAATTTATTTTTGACTTGTGATGATCCTCTTTAGGCAGTTTAAACAAAAAAGGGAGAGATAGAAAGTTAGAGACAAAGGTAGAGCAAATTTCCATTTACTAGTATTCATTAATGCCAAGGTCGTATTTGTATGGCAGAAGAAATTTTTTTTTTACAATGCATTATTACAACGTTCTTATTAACTGTAATTGAGATTCGACGATACAATACGTGAGCAGGAGAAGACGCTCTTACATATATTGTATGGGTTAAATTAATAGTATGGGTTTTTTGAAAAATGCAGATAACGTGAAAAGTGCATATTTAAACAAAATAATTTCAAAAAATATGGTTGCACGTTAGAGACATTGATAATATAAAAATGCAGTATGATACAATAAAACTTATGATCATCATACTTATAACTGATTCCCTTTCCATACTTGTGTTTGAGTTATATCACAATAACATGCTGCTTTAAACGAATCAAGCGAGTTACTCAGCCTAATACATGCTGGAATTGGAACCGATCATTTTGTCTCATTGACAAAACAATGAAGCGTAAGAATGCAAAAGTACGTGGAGGGCATCATAGAAAACAGATCATTGTCTGTATTAGAACGCATCCGTCCAAGCCTCTCATAGTACTGCTTTAATGCTGCATCACACTTTAAACTGAAAACAAACTTTAAAGTCCATCCAACCTAATAGAAAGGTACCTTGATAGGCTTCCATAAAATAAGAAAGCATAGTAAAAGTGTGAGATTATAAGGCTGGAAGCAGCATCACCTGTAAAAGTTGACGAAAATCCGATCTTGTATCGCGAACAGTGAAGCTGTTTATAAGCCCCAGAACAGATGGCCACGACATGTGCATTCCTACTCAAGTCATCCGCAAGTATAACGCCAAAGATATAAGCTTTTGAAAAATGAAAGGAATCACACAATCGCCTACCAAAATGGAGGAAAGTGCATTCGTGTCTATACGCAAAAGGCTTGGACATGTTGCTACAAGGTCATGTGCAGTTCATCATAATTGAACTCGAGCTCGTTTTCCACAACTCACTGCTAAACCTTTTCAATATTATCATTGAACTTCTGTATAGAGGATACAAGCTCTGAAGATTTACATGATAGATATTCGCATAGCACCCAGCGCCTCCAGTACCAGCGTCGAAAAAGGTAAACTCGGGTACCAAAATATGCAGATGACAGAGGACAGCTAAACAAACTTGACAAGTATATATGTATACAGGTATACTTATTGTTAATGGCGTCGTCTGCACACTTTGACACCCGATTTGCACTAAATACTCATCATGGGTGCTTGGATCGTTTCACCTATCCCCTCCAACCGCCTGCACCCAACGAATAGTTGTAAGTCATCGGTAAATAGAGTCCTTATGAAGAAGTAAATAATTGACAAAATAGTATTCATTAGAATTAGGAAAATCAGCAGGTCGACAGACGACCATTATGGTACACCAGATGTTACGGGAAGAAACTCAGACTGCATGCTATTTAAGCCATTAATAGACTGTTTGCAACCTGAGAAATAACTAAAAAACCAACGCAGGACACTCCAAGCAAACCCTAACCAGCTCGTGGCTTCCAAAAGCGTAGCATGACTAACAGAATCAAAAGTTCTTTAAAAATCAAATAAAAAAAGTGAAGGTTTATAGTCTCTCTGTTTTTTCGAAAACCAAACTGTTTGGGTGACAGCAAACTATTACTTTATAGATACTCGGAGACTCTGTTTGCAATGAGTACATCAAAAACCTTCAAAAAGTAGATTAGGTTCACATTTAGCTGGAACTCTTGAGCCATTTGCATATTTTTCCTTGTATGCAAATCCACAGGCAAAGTCATTATTATCTCCTTTCGGACAGTTAGTGTGCAAGCCGGTAGTAAACGATCACTTCTCTTTGAGGATTTCATGCCTCCCACAACTCCATATTAATGTAAAATATCCAAGCTCACCACAGGATCATGTGTACCTTTCAGTGCATCACGCAATAAAACATCCCTAGCCAGACAAATATTAGACGACGTAATAACCCAATATACCTCTTTATACCGCGTCTTAAATCCTGGTAATGATTTAATAAATATACTGCCTGTCCTACGCGCCAAACCATATGTCGATCCCGGTCTTGACTGGTGGCACGCAACATTGCATGAAGGTAGCTCCCTTGTCCACACACACACACACACACACACACACACACACAGAGAGAGAGAGAGAGAGAGAGAGAGTTTGACAGGAACGTTACCGAAACCCAAGTACAGCCGAGTGTAGCCAAGGCAACAAAAGTCTAGCTGCAGTCAAGCACACGTACCTATAGGTATATCTGTACAACTAGCAAACGTGTATTCTTATATTTTTACGTTCGGTGAGTATACGGTGCTTGTTATCTCGTTATTGATTAGGTAAAAATGGATGAACACTCGAAATTATGAAAAATTTTGACAAGAATCTCCAGAGGCAAAGAAAAATACGGGTTTATAAAAAAAAGAGCGCACTTGGACCACCAAAAAAAAAATTTGTTGATTGTACTAGTTGTTTGTTGATTACTATTCCTTGTTTAATTATTCTAAACCTGTTGGTATCTGTATATATTTATCTTTTGGAGCTTAAAAAACAAGAATTAATTAATGTAAGGGATCATAATTTCAGCGACTGTTATATTTGATACTACTTATTTTTCCGAATTCACGCGTATCAGTGACAAGAAAATGGCAGCTGTACAGCTGTGCGGATAACTGTTTCATAACTGTCTGAAAAAAATTTTTACTTTATATTATACTTTATATATATATACATANTCACTCTACATTCTGGAGTCGTATTAATATCCTGTAGCTACAACAGAAGAAGATAAAAGTAATAGCTGAAAGTTTTATATATGGTGCTTAGTTTTGTGACTGTTAGGACAACAATATGAAAGAGAAGAGGATATTGTTTAGAAAACGGTTCAAAAAAAGTACTAAAACAAATGAGTTGCCGCGCTATCGAAAATGTTGCTATACGTTGCTAGGTGTTGTTGATTAAAAAAAAAGTTGTTTATTCGTGATTGTAACCTCAAGCTAATTAATTCTGTTCACTTATACTCATAAAGCTTAGTTTCATTTTGTTAGTTAATGTGTCTTAATTTTTAGTAGTAAGCGTAGTCATGTGTATATATATATATATATATACACACACAATATTATATGTATAAATACATAATTATTTTATGGTGTAAGGAACTCACGGTACTTTTCAGCATCTTTATATATTTTTTTACTTTTTACAGCTTATTATTTGACCAAACATACTGCATGGATTCCGAACAAAAATGTACTTAATTAGATATTTTTTGTATCGAGAAGTGTCAAAAACAAATGTAAAATTTTTAACTATAAACGTTTTACTTAACATGTTAACACAATTCGGTGTTTCATTTAATGAGTCTTGGCGAAGAGAGGTTGGCCAATAATTTTAAAATATGAAAAAATTTGAAAAAAAAAATGTTAAATAGTCTCAACTATTACCGTACTTGCATTACTGTGCTTTATAACAAAAAGAATTCGATGAATATCTCCTCGTAAAATAATTAATTTATTTCCAAAATTGATGTTTGTATTACATAGATCGTGCAAAGTCCTGTCCACTATTTTTAAGGGTTTTTTTTTAATTCATTGATGCCTCATCCTTAATTATTGAATAAACTACTCTTAATTGTTTTTTTTTTTTTGATTTTATCTTTAAAATACCCTCTATATTTTTCAAGTCCAACGGTAAATGAAAGGTTCTGTTACTGGTCATTCCTTTGGAAGCAATACTAATGCGATGCCAGTCTAAGCCTTTCATAAAATTTTTTAACCTTGAAAAATAAAGTAATAAATTAATGTTTTGCACAAAATAGTTTTTTCTGATACTTCAGAACCATCAATAAATTGAATTTTATCAACTTGTTACTTTGCTCAAATATAATTTTAAAAGTACTTTTTTTTATTATTATTTAACTGAAGATGCATTGAATCAAACATGTGTTCAAAAAATACAAATTCTTCAGTATTATCAATTGTTAATATTGCTAAGTTAGAAATTCATGAAAGAAAATACAAAAATGAATTTCATTTTATTTCTCCACGTAAAAAAAATTTTTCAATGACTTAGAGTGGCAAAGCATCGGTATTGCTTCCAAAAGGTATAACAAGTCATAGAACTTTCGGATTTCTGTTAGACTCAAACAATATAGAAAGCGTGTTTTAAGAATTCAAAAACAATTTTTTTTTTCATCACAAGAAGATGATTTGATTATTTAGTATGAAGCTTTAATGATTTCAAAAAAAGCCTTACAAATAGTTGAAAGAAATTAAAGAAATATATGTAATAAGGAAGTATATTTCGAACCAAATTAATTATTTCAGGAGAGTACTCTCGTCAAGTTCTTCCATTTTCAAAAAACAGTAACAAACGTCTTATTATTTAAAAAACTGTAAAAATAATTATTTTTATCGATATTTAAAATTTTCAAATTACAAATCAGTACTCCACTCGTAGTAACATGAGACGGAAATAGCCAGCGGAACGTCACATCAGAAAAAGAGAAGAGTCTTTTAACTACTATTTTTAAGAGTTACGCTTTCCGCTCCCACTAAGAAAAATATTCATCGTGCACATGAAGTGGAACAGAAAGGTCGCATCATGACAGCAGTCAATGAAGGCATAGATTTTCAGCAGCAAACATTCGATGATATGCATGTGATATAATTCATGACTACCTACCTATGATACATTACAATAGAAACATCACTATCATAGCTATGATCATATTTAGACACATGAAAACCGTAATATTAATCGAAGAATTAAGTTGTATTATAATTGAGTCAGCTTCCACCGTTTCCACTTTGTTACGCTTCCTGTGCACGATGGACATTTTTCTTAGCGGAAGCAGAACGCGTAACTTATTAAAATAGTGGTGGGAGAACTCTTTTCTCTTTCCACTGTGACGTTCCACTGGCTATTTCCAGCCCATGTAACCCATGTACAGCTTATTATTTGAAAAAATAAACTGTATGGATTCCAAACAAATATGTTTTTGATAAGAAGATTTTTGTTCTGAGAAGTGTCAGTAATAGATGTAAAATTTTTAACTGAAAACGTTTTAAATTGTATGTTAACACACTACGGTATTCCATTTAGTAAGTCTCGGGCGAAGCCGAGACAGGGGGCCGCGAGTCATCTAATAAAATACTTTTACTGCTTTAATCCGTAATACAGTTGATTCTGTTACTATTATATTATTGTCAAATCGTCATTTCGACTAACAGTATTGGTAAACATTTTAGATAACTGAAAATAGAGTTTGTACGGTTACATTTTACGAGGATTTATGGAGTTATTTCGTACATGATAATTTATAGAACCACGTAAAAAGACTTCAAACTGACATGCACTGCGCTTGCACAAAAAACAACAAAGATAATGCTACGTGTAATTTCACACATTTTACCATTTAAAAATCACTTATAACATAACTATGATTGCAAATATTCTATCAAATACAGATGTATGTGTTCCTTATTTCATGAACTATAAATTTAACGCATGTTATAAGATAAAATAATGCCAAGTTTTAAAATCTAGGTAAAGAAGATCAAACAAACATAAAATTTAAGCTTTTATGCTTCGAGAGCTAAAATCATTTTTAACACCATGGGTACTTCGCTTCGCAAGCCAACCCACATAAAATAGTGGATAAAAACACATAAAGTCAAGATAGATAAATATTTTTTTGGTTAGCGACTATAAATTAATATCCAATAAAAAAACTGCTTCTTGTAGAAAAAGTTTAAAAAATTTTGCTTATAAGAAATGTAACGTACGATATGCAAGGCATATCATACTGACTCTCCCTAGTAACAGCGAGGCTTTTTTATCAAAAAGGCATCGACAGGTGGGGAACAAGCTAATATAAGGCCTAGCGAGCCTCAAATCGCCGCACTCGGGCAGTCAACCAGTCAGGCAGTCAGGCAGTCAAGGAGTTGAGCAGGCGGAGAGTCGGACAATCGCATTCGCGGACTCGGGAATTGGGGAGTACACGACTAGCTTTAGAGGGGAACACACGCGGTACTTTGCCTATAATTACGGTGACTTGAATAAAGGTCTTCTAAATAACAATTGTTGGTCATTCTCGCGACGCACCTCCTACCTATCTCTTTCCCAAGTAACAGTTTTGGTGCTAAGTGTGGGATTTGGTAAGAGTTGGAATTTTTTTTCCTTTCCTTGCTCGCGTTTCACAAAAAATTCCGCCCAGAAGCACACATAGTCCAGTGCCGCGGTAATACGACAATTAAAAATCGGAAAGCCGAGGAGCCGATCAAAGACGACAGTTCCGATTATATTCGACAAGCAGCGGTGACAACAGCCAGGAAGCCAACAGGACCAGGATACCAATTGCAGATAATCCCAGGATAAAGGAAACAAGCGGCCAGCGCTGAAGGGAAATGGTTGCCAAAATTTTATTCTTACTGGCGTACATATCTACGAGCACGTAAGTACATTTATAATAATATTAATTTTATCCCTTACCTCCGAGGCAAGATAGGGAAGGCACTAACTAGGTGAAGATTAGGTCATCGGAAATTTTCATTATTGATATATATACATATATATAATCTGACAATCGCATTCGCGAACTCGGGAATTGGGGAGTACACGACTAGCCTTAGAGGGGAACACACGCGCTACTTTGCCTATAATTACGGTGACTTGAATAAAGGTCTTCTAAATAACAATTGTTGGTCATTCTCGCGACGCGCCTCCTACCTATCTCTTTTCCACGTAACAGAAAAATCACATACATTAAATTTTTTTACGATTTAGTACAAATCAAGTATTTCAAGAGACACAAAATTTTTTCACTAAATTTATAGGGATTTCAGTTAAGAGTCCGAACGTATTTGTGTGATTATATCTCTTTAACATTATATTCTACTGTTATAACACTTTGCGTTTAACATGATTTTTTTATTAAGAATGTCATAAGATAGCGCACTTTATAAAACAAGACATACACTTTCATGAAGTATCCATGTCTGTCTCATGAGTTGTAAAATTAACTATCTACCATTTTGTATTGACCACCATTTAGAGTTCGAATGATTGCACACTTTTCAAAGACTTTATATTATTGCATACTATTATCTAATACCCATATTGAAAAGATTTTAAAAATATAAAAAATTTTTCATCTTGCATCCAACACCATTTTAAATTAAATGCCACAAAATTTACTGTATTCTACATTGGAACCCATCCATGATGATTATAATGATCCGGAACTTATTTAAAGTTTATGATCACTAAGTATGTTGTTATTTGAAAGGGGTTCAGACAAAGAAAATCTAAATCGAGCAGAAATAATGGAAGTTATTGATATTTTCTTACGTACTGGTCGTTATATTGCTGCTTATTTAAAATCTTATTAAAAGCATATAAAGTTTGTTTCTGGAGACACATCACTTTAAGGGATCATCTTATAATGTTTTCAATAAAAAATATAAATTTTTTGAGAAAAATAATGTTTATTCATATTGTGGAACAATTTGGAGGATTTTTACTGCCCCTTAAGTGCCGTATCAAAACTTCGAGACAATTGTCTCTTAATTTACAATTCAAAATCTTTAAAACAAAACAATCATTGACATTCAAGTTTCTTGCCAGAAGCTGTGTTATTTGAGAAAAATATTCACGTTTTGTCTTATTATGCGACGTTCGACGTTTGACGTATGAGTTCTTTTGGGCAAACACTAAGAACAAACGTGTAACACGGAAAAAAATTTCACTCTTGAAACTGCGTAAATTTTTTTACAGATAGATAGTACTGAATACTTGCAAGAGTTTTCGTGGCTACGTAGACAATATTGATATTCTTTTTACCAATTTTCCGTATTGATTCTAAAATCTCTGGATATTTCTCACATTTTTTCGGGGTCACTAAAATTTCCGTCTATTTACTGGATTTTCTGTATAGTCCGTATCAGTTTATACCCCAGACGGTAGTAAAATAAGAAATTTAAATGAAACATTACTAATATGAAGTTTAAAAATAGTATAAAAGATGCAAGATACATCGTGATAAAGTTATCTCGTAAAGAAAACATTAGGAGTCAAATCTTCTAAATATGTTGACTTTAATTTCAATAGAGGTTTAATAACAAGGAACAGTTATGGAAACAGAATAAAAACTTGAATAAAAGCTACAAAATAGCTCGGAGGCTGAGGGAAAGAAACTGTTTAAATTACTTTCAAAAAAAAATTATGTTAAGGTAGTCTATCACCCACCACTTTTTAACTTCGGTTTCCTTGAATTATAAAAGACTATTCCTACTACATTGGTTTTTGAGGTGATAAAGTTGCCACTTTAAAATTTTAACACAGGTTACAATGGGATTTTTCAAATACAGGCAAGAAGAGCTACTTAAGTAACTAAGAAAATCCTGAGAAATTTACCTTTAAAAAATTTATAACTCGTACTTGTTAGAATATAAGTAAATTTATATTGGTTGTAGTTAGCGACATCTACTGTACGGTGTAGATACGACTCGTACGAGACACGATAAGAGCAAGAGTATATGTGATAAGGAAGTATTTGGCAGACTGATTATGGCCGTTGCCGGATACGCACGCTCGCGTCGTGTCTCTCTCAGTGTCATGAGAGTAACTAGAAGAGTCGTTATTAATCATTATTTGTTATGATTAATAAACTTATGTATAAGTTAATCCGTTCTCTTCATTGTATTTGCTATCTCGCCATATATTTATTTTATTAACATGGTAGCAGAGTCCATGGTTGCAGTGTCGTTTAATTTTGATTTTTATTTTCATGGTTTTCTTCGGAGGCCGTGAACTTCAAGGAAGACACGTGCGTGGATGAAATTGAAAAGTTGAGACAAGGTGTTTACCCAACGAAAAAAGTTTGAGAAAATTGTGTAAAAGAGTGATCACTACTGATATATTGATAGTAAAAAGGTTTTGTTTTTGAAGAAATAGAAGAATCTGAAAAAGAAGAAGAAGCCAAGATGGCGGACGATATAAGAGTACCAGTTTTTGATGGTAAAGATTACAGTATTTGGAAGAAATAAATTTGGATACTTTTGTAGTTAAAAAAATGTGATGAGGTGGTAACGAGAGAGAAACAGATAACGAACAAAGAAGAAGAATGGTTAGAAAAAGACTTGAAAGCAATTAATTATATACATATACAGCATGATATGTAACCGTGGCATTTCCCGAGAACCACGTGTAGAGCGATTTTTTCTGACGCGAACCCCGTTGGAATTAATTTTTTAGGGCAAATAGCTTTTAAATAGGAGCCGATTAAAAATACGTTCCAAACTACCCCTGAATGGGGTTGGAAGGCTATAGCACGCCCGCATGAACTCGCGACGTTGCCACATTGTTATTGAAGTTTAGTCGGTAAGCAGTGAGAACTATATCCATGTGCGCACGCAAGAGCGTCAGCTACTGCTGGTAACTTGAAGGTTGGATGTAAAAATTTTTACCTTGAGGTAAATATTGTCTGCTCCTTAAGTTGTCAGTTGTTTATCCACGCGCTTACTGTCTTTCTCACTCTCATGTTGGACAAAAACATCTTTAAATTTTTATACTTAAGTAAT
>NW_019379512.1:352712-384861 GCF_000648655.2 Copidosoma floridanum | reverse complement strand
CATGTTTTGTATGAGCGCCACAAAAAAGGTAAGTATTGTAAAACACTTACAAATTTTTTATTTTGCAATACTATGAATACACTAGTTGCACAAACTTACAAGCTTAAAAGGCTGACTATTATAAACATATTTGAGCTTACAAAAGCTTTAATTGTTCACACTGCAATTTGCAACCAAGCCTAAAATTGAAAAATAAAAAAATACAGAGTTAAATAGTAAAAAAAATTAATAATAATACTTAAGTAATATTAAGGTTGTAGAGCTTAAGAATAAAAATCATAACCTATGTGAAGATACATTGAAAGTTGTAACGTTGAGCTACATTTTTTGAATCGTTAATTGCATAATGAATTTTGCAAAAATTATTTAACCAACATAGATAAAATTTAGTGCGTAAGTTGTACGTATCATGAACTACTTATTTCTAAATTTATATCGAAAAAACACATTTTGTATTTTTTCTAAGGAGTTGAAGTAAAAGTATGTTTCTTTGCAAGTTTATCTGATTTTGCAATTGAAAAATTAAAATTTTTTAATTCTTATAAATTTTATCTTATAGCTGATTTAATGACAGAAAAAATACCTTTTGCAAAATTTTCCTACGAGCTACAAGTATCAAGATATTTATCGAAATATGTCAAAAATACTGTTTTTTTGGAAAATTTTGCAGTTTTTCAACTCCTGCAAATTTTTTCACACGAAATTAGGTTGGCGCTACCCTTAAATATTGTTTGTAATGATATTCCAGAACGATTCAAATATTTAACTTGATTATATCAAGCCAAAACCTTACAATTTGACAAGAGGATTGGTCAAAAGATATTTTTAGGAGGCTCTTTTTAGATTCCCCTCATTTGTAATAACTATTGGCCTCCTTGAGCCCCCTTATTTTTACAATACCCTTAGACCCTCTCTGCTTACTCAAAATCAAGTAAAATTATTTTATTTTGCCATTGTGTAATTAGGTGGAAGATTCAACTTACCGCTAACTACCTAATCTTCTTTGACATTCTCTTGACGCTGCGTTAATAACTTTAAACACAAGATAAAACTATTACAGTTTGTTATTTCATTTAATAAAATTTTTTTCTGATTTCCTTCGCCCCTTTGGGGTTTGTTGTTTATTAGGCTATTTGATGTGCATATAACCTGTTCGTTCTCTTGCAATACTATGACCACAAATTTTTCTTAGCATTGTTTAGCCTCTTTCATTTTTATTATACCTGCTCTATTCTATGTAACATATTAAAATTATTCTTTTTTTCTCTATGAAGTCTAGGTCCTTCATTCCAAAATGTCTTACTTTTACCTCCTTTTATCTCTTTAATCGAATTGCCCCTCGATTTATCTCACACCCACCACTTACCAATTTTCAACTTGATATATCTTTTTTTTACCTTGCACCCCTTGCTATTTTTTTTAAATGCCTCTTTTTTTTCTCTTTTTGTGTAGTCGTTTAACTGAAAAATTAGCTATTCAAGATTTTGCTTATTTTTTATCATCTTTTATTGTTTTCAGTTTTACAAGTAGCCCGCCTCTGATTGCTCTAATTCTTACAATGCGCGCTTTTACTCCTCATCGATTATACAAAACGTCTGTTTACTGTCCTACTGTACCCCTATAAACCGTGCGTATTTTCCTTACAAAAATATAATTTTTTTTCCAATTTTTCTTTCTCTTTTCTCATATCGCAACTCCTATTCACTCATCACGTCCAGTCCTCGCACTGCATTTTATCGCTTGTGTTATTTCTCTATTTTTCATTCGATGTAGCATGATCAAAACTTGTTTCTGAGTTCTTAGAGCTCAGTACTACATTATTTTTATTTTTCACAGTCATATTATGTCTTTTCTGAGTAAATTTTTTACTCTTATATTTATACATTAGATACTACTTTTCCTATTTCCTGTTTACTTTTTGTCTAGTCTACGACTTCCATCATAAGTTTTTTTTTATGCTTGTTCACAATTTTTAGCTACTTGTCGACTTTGTTGAGCTTTTCCCTTAACCTCCTATTCACTTTTGCTAATCTTGCAACTATTTTTGCTGAGTAACACTTTTATTTTTTACTCGCATTTTTTCTTGTTGTGACTCTAATTTTAATCGTTTTATTCTAACCTCAATATTTGTTCCTAACTATTGTTCCTTAAGCTAACTACGTCACTTTTAGACTTAGCTCACCTCATTGTACTTTTGCTTACTCTATTGACGATACTGTTGAGATTTCAACCAATAATGATTAAGTTGTCACTATTAGTGTTGCAATCGATGCTGATATCATCAATTTTTGCTCAAAACTCTATATTCTGCACTGACATCTGTAGAACGCTTTCTTTTTCTATGTTTGTTTGTGCTGACTGTATCTTCACTGTTAGTATACTTTCTTTTTCTCATACGTTTTTTTTATCATGACCTTACTCTAACAATGCTGTAGCTTTTCTGTGCCCAAGGTATACGCTATGTTTCCCAACAATCATCTCCTTCTTTTGTCATTTGTTTTGAGTCTTCAATTTTTATTAATATTGCTCTTTTTCGTGATGAATGCTTGTTTAGCTGAATTACCTCATTTTAAATGTTTTCTATCAACGTCACCTCGATACTGTAAACTTTTTCAGCTTTATTCTTGTCGTTCTTCCTCTGTCTGCTTCTTTAACCCTAACCCTGTTCGCTCCAATCCGATTAAGAGGTTCTGCTCCCTCTAGCCAAAATCAGAACAAAATTCTTACATGTAAACAAATGGCTTAGAGCATATACATGCATACAGCTGCTTGTAATTGGCACTAGGCAGGCGAGAATGAGAACGATGATCCACTCCTGCTGTCTCCTTCAGCCAATCACAAGCAGCTATACGCATGTATATAATATGTTTTAAGCTGTTTGTTTACATGCAAGAATGTGCGTGCAAAATGTGTATTCTCACAGTACATATTTTTTTCCGTGTAAGAGGGGGACGGCGAGCACGGTGGATGCTGAGAATGACGTACGTGATAATACCCGCGACTACAGCTTTTACTTGGTAACTGTTTAAATTAGTATATCGCGTGATCACATTATAAAAAATTACAAAAAAAATTTACCCGCTGATGCGGATCTGAATTCGCTGCAATGACCGATACATGTGTCAGCCCACACGCTCGCTTGTGAGCACATATCCTTGGGCATGGAGTACATTAACAGCAACTCGCTACGTGAGCATTTAGTACACGTCCGGTACTTGTTCTACCACGTTGATATCGACATTTTTGCCTTTTCAGAAGGCTGGCTTATGCTACTGCAATGTACCTCCTTATTCGACATATTGCACGAGTCTAAAGTTTCAAGAGCTTGCCCCGAGCATTTCACGACTGAAAATTTCTATGATACCATGTATACAACTAAGAAAGATCTAGCAAACGCGAAAAAATCATTGAAAAAATTATTTTACTATAGAACTAAAAAGACTGAACAAACGTCATTTTAGTCGTTTAATTTTTTCTTCTTTATTTAAAAAAAGGCTCTGGGCGAGCGCTCGAAACTTCAGATTTGGTATAATAACCAAGATTCAAGATGTTCAGAGGTAAGAAAAATTTTTAGGAAAGAACGAACGTACTATTTTGATTTTTTAATAAATCGAGTATTTATAGATTTTTAACTAAATCAGAAAAAATACATTTTGCCCCACTCATATCGTACCTGTCATTAGTATTACACATAATTATTATAACAACTAGGTTTCTAGACGTTCAGAGATAAGTAAAATTTTTATCAAAGAACGAACGTACTACTTTTTCGGATGAATCGAGTATTGATAGTGGATTCCGAACTAATTCAGGAATAATACATTCTACCCCAACCAAATTGTACAAGTCTTCGGAATTTGATGTAATACACATAATTATAAAGTTCAAAAGTCTTACGACTCAAGAAAAAATTTTGGAAACTTTAAAACTTAAGGTTTTCCCGAAAATGTTATTGGTTACCCACAGTAACTGATTCTAAATTGCGAACAGTGGCTTTTTTGACATTTATTATTTAATTATAGTTTGATTATTATATTTCTTATTTTATTAAAAAGTAGGAGGACGTTAAGGGATAAAGACAAATTTTTGTTGCAAGAAACAAAATAATTTGTTGAATCAATCGTGTTTTAATTTTATTTTACGTACTGCATCAGTAAACACATATTTTACTCCACATATCGTGCACTTGTCGTCAAAATATCATATAATAGACGTTACAATAGTTTAAAAAAGTGTCAAGGTAAGAAAAATTTTTGGTAGTCAGTAAATAAGAAATTTGTATGATAACACAGAGAATTTGTGGTGAATTTCGTACTTAGCTGATAAAAATTTATTAAATCTTACCTCTATTTGACTTGACGTTAGATGTTAAAATATTATATATCAACGTAGTTTTTGAGAGTGTATAGGTAAAGCGAGTTTTGGGTTTTCAGAAATTCGGCAATATTTCTTTAAAAATTTATAATTTGTTGTTAATTTCATACTTATTTCGTAAAAATTTATTTTACTCAAGTTCTATTTTACCTGTCGTTAGAATTGGTTTTAGTTAATATCATTTCCTTTAAGAAGCTTTAAGAGGTCAGGAAAATTGTCAGTAAGTACAAAACATACTAGTATTCATCGTAAATTTATAATTAAATGAGTATACTATATTCCACCTTAGTCATATTGCACTTTGTTTTAATATTTTAGCAAATGATTATAACAACATGGTTTTAAGACCGTAGCCTTACGAAAAAATGTAAATTATAAAAATATGTGACTAAAAAATATGCTTCGTAATTTTTAAGAATTGTTGAAATTCGAACGAAAGTTCAACTTCTGTATTATATAATTAATTATGTAATAATTCTCTGTATTATTGGTTTGGAATAGAAAATTGGCAAGTATCATGTAATACTGCTCATTTTATTACATTTTTTAGTTCATAATTTTTACATAGTATACATAAAAACAGCCGTAAATGTATGTGTTATTTTAACAAGTGATCAAGTTTTAAAACATTTTATGTAAATCAAATATAACTTTCAAGTTGTCACAATCTCTGATATACTTGCAATATTACAAAAGTGGGTAATTCGGCATAAACGCTTTTAATAAGAAACTCAAGTTATACATCAGAAACACTTTTAGTGATAATTATTAATTTTGTATTTGTAGCTTATTTCATTATACCTATATTATTGTGCAAAAATTGTGATACATCTATTCTAACAATACAAATAAAAATACGTCTTATATAATTTAAAAGTATTAAAATATCTTGAAAAACTGTGTTAACTTCCTGTTACTTTACTGAAACATTAAAAAATTTTTTCATCAACGTACATAAATGTCACGTAACAATGTATAAAATTGTTATAACATTATCCATTACCAACAAGTTACGCTTTTAATTTTTTTCACATAATCTATAGAATATTTGAGCCTATGCAATGCACATAATACATAACATACACTCTGCAATTGTAGGTGTCACCTACAGCTTGACAGGGTCTTTTATGATGCATATGCTCTATTTTCCAAGAATGTTAACGGTATTCATTTAAACTAGACGTTTTCTTTGTTTTGTTTGGAAAAGTTTTAAAAGCATTTTTTACTCTGTTTTCATCATTGTTATGCCCGTAAAGATCAAGTAATGACAACGTCATATTTTCAAAGTTTGCTAGTAAAAGATACCAATGGGAAAGGTATAAATACGGTATCAAAACTATTTTTCCGATATTTTTTTGCGTACTTAAAACTGATATAATTTCTGTATTTCTCACTCACTTTACGGTTACCAAATATTGTCCACGTATCGTCAGGTGGTATAAACGTTAATTCATTGCATTCATCAATAGAAGAGCTTATAAAAGCATGAATAATTTGCCCATCGATCCATCTTGGGTATTTTAAACTGATCAATTCACGTGCCGTTAAATAAAATTATTCTTTACCCAAGGACTTTTCGGAACCATAAAACCCTACAGCAAGCAATTTTGACTTCGACAGCCAATAATACTCATAGTTTTTTAATTAATCCATTAAAATACTTATCGATTTGATTGCGATAATTTTCATTTTTTTGTACATTTGTATTTACTTTTGTCTGACCGTTCTTACATTTTTTAATATTATTATCATCAACGTTTAGTCCACTTGCACGAGCTCGTTTTTTATACTTGTTGGCAACAGTTTTATTTACTTCGATATTTTCATTAGTTACTATTTTATCTGCAGTAGCACTTGAACAAAGGAAAAATTGAACCTGCATAAGACTAATTAAGTTTGGAAAAAATAGCTAAGGTATCGTCATCTCCTTGAAAACATGTTATTCAAAGGCTTTTATCTTATTACAATCGTTGAACGTTTAAAAAAAATAAAAATAGAATTGCACCCATACGGCCTGTCTTATTTTTCCCCTAATTGGCTATATATATCACGAGAGTCACATGACCTTTTGGAACCCCAATACTGTTTTAAGGAGGCTCCATCACCTACTGCGGTAGTCAACTCAGTGACGATCGATGCGATGTCACTAGATAAAAGCTTCCTTTTATACTAGTGTTATGTTGATAATGAAGTTTGTTTTATTTTCAACTGAATCCACCTGCTATTATACATAGTTTACTATATATTTATACAGTCAGCTGTCGAATAATTTAATATTAATGATTGCCGTAATTTACTGCGTTATAACCCAACATATAAATATAATTGAAAAATCATTATAATATTATTCATATTATTTTGCAAATTCAAATTTTTTTTTTATTGCGCGGGCTTCCTGTACAAATGCACTCATCGAACGTAACTGCAGACCAAAATAGTATTTTAACTATTTTATCAATTTTTTCATCGCCAACACCTATAAAGTCACCCGGTTTCTTAAAGACTAGAATGTCCGGGTTACGGTAAGTATATTTTTTATCTTGTACATTCTATTTTGGTACTTTAATAGTCAAAAGTTTGCTTCAGGCTTTCAGCCAAAGAGACTGTGTTAAGTGAGCTCGAAAAGTGCTGACTTTCAATTGAATTATCTCCGGATTTTGATCGCCAACCCATAAAAATAAAGATACCATTGGATTCAGCGCGATCTCAACTTTAATAATATATCAGTCAAAGTTTTTGCACATTCCGTGATAGAGCCCCCTTAAAGATGTTTATGGATGTCTTCAATTCAAACACCTTCATATACAATATTTTTATTTGACTTGATTATTTAATTTCTTTATCCAATACATATGTATTAGATCAAGTATTTAAATTAATAAATTTCAACTACAATTGTATTTTAAGTGAATCATTTAAAACACACTTATATTTGATTAAATGATTTGAAATACTTTGAGCAAATGTATTAGGATTTTAAATACATTATTTGAAATACATTTATCAAACATAAGTGTATTTTAATTTTTTTGAGTTTAAAACATTTTATTTTAAATATTTTATTTGAATAGTAAGTATTTATTAAAATCATTGCAAATATTGTAGTTAAAATTTGAAGTAATTGTTACTTGCTCAGAAAAAAAGATAATTAAAATAATAACGCACTTAATTAATAAAAAATTTATTTTTTTGTCAAATCAAATAGAATCTTTTTTTTCAAATTACGAATTCGACTATGCCCAAATCTGAGCAAATTCTTATGATAAATTTGAGGTCTATTTACAAAGTCTTATCACATATTTTGAAATTATGCAGAAGAAAAACATGCAGCAGCAGAATGTCATTTATTTTACATTACCTCTCATTTAGTGTTGAGTATTTTTTGCTACAGAAAATGATAACATCATTGAACAGACTGCTTAGGCATGTAGTCACATTATAATTTTGAAAAAGAGAGTATTTTATATCGAAGTCAGTTGATAATAAATGACTAATTGTAATGACTCATTATACTCTTATATTTTTATAATAAAACATTTTTGTGAGTAAATCTACACATTCTTAAGACTTTTGACGAGTTGTGAAAAGTTTTAATATTCATTCTGCATTTGGGAGAAATCATTGTATCTATCTCAAACATGTAAGTGAATTTCACAAAAACAAATTAACTGAATCAAAATCATTTGTTGAGCATGCTCGTTCTTCATTTGGTATTTTTCAACACAATTCCTAATGTAACGTTTCAATGTTATTATTTTATTGTGTCTTTTTTAACTTAATAGAAAATTTCCTGAAACATTCCTATACTACCAGTATTACTATTTGAGGAAAACAAAACTCATTTTAAAACTTTGTAATTTTTTTTCTTATATAAAATAATAAGTGTTTATTGTATAATGGAAAACTTAAAATCTTTCTGACTCACTTCTATGAACGGTATTTAAAATAAAAACAGTTAAGGTCAATGTACCAATGCTTGGCTACTTTATTAGGCCTATTCCTAAAGTACTCTATAATTCTTGAATAAAAAAGTACAATTTCAAATCTTACTGGATATTATTTGATTGATATGACACTATTTTAAGCTGTACCCCAAAGAAAATAAATTTTTTGCTAACACAGGAAAAAGTTTTTATTTATTATTTGAATTGGTCGAATGTCCCAATTCTTGGCCACTGTAGAAAAAAGTTGTTCGTGTGGCTGAAACTTCAAGTCCCAATAATTGATTATTCATATGAATTGTACACAATTTACATTGGACAGTTATTAGGATGCACCAAAAGTGAGGTTACGTTGACAGATAATCGAAAAAGCCTGGCCAGTGCATAAAAGTGACTTTCTAGAAACACTTTTTTTTTTTAATTTTGAGATTAAAATAACATCGAAATAACTTTTAACAATGAAGTGTAACATAATTTCTAGACGTGAATGTTGAAATAATAATTTTTATAGCTGCAGAAATTTGTGGGAAGCATTAAATCATGGTTGTGGCCAGGCTTTGGGACCAATTTTTTGGTGGCCAAACTTTGGTACATTTAAGGGTTAGATAATATTGGCATTGAAAATTCATCTCCCCCAGACGTTATTAGACAATAAAATTGTTGACTACTTTTTACAGAATCAATTTTTGTACTTTCAATAGTAATTAGGATTATTAATTAATGAATATACACATACTAGTACAGTCACATCACCTAGCTTACATTGATGATATTCACAATAGAAGTCACTCACCTTACAGAAAATTAGATAAAGGATGCAATGAAAAAATTTTGCTAAACAAAAAACAAACAAATCATTTAACAAGGTTGAGAATAGCTTTTACATGTAATACTGACAAGGGCTTAGGTCAATGTATAGAAAAAAGTTTGAATGCCTTAAAAAACCTCATTTATCACTCTATGACTGGAAACTTAAGTATGTCATTGAGAAAATATAATGTAAAACAATGAAAGGCCTCATTACCTGGCACAAGACGCATTTGTCCATTCATACAATTGGATAACCTGACACTTGATAGTAAGGAAGATAGCTACAATGATTTTTTATAAAAAAGCTATTCAGCCACGTGTTAAGGAAATAATATATTTTTCACAGAATAATACTTGCCTTGCATTCATACAATGCACACGGGCTCTGATGCACGTACCTAACCACACATATTGTTTATTCTATCTTGAAAATCAGTAGAATATGTATCTTATCTTGAAAATTTAATTATTTACGTTCATAATACTTAATCATATTCGAGAAGCTTCAAAAAATGTCACGATAATTCTGTTGACTACTTATGCATACTTCATATCCCTGATATCTAACGAAGAATACCACAATAGACTAAACAATCGTTGAAGACTGGAACGTTTAATAATTTCTAGTTAAAGGGTTTTTCACGTTGAAGCATTCGTATTTAATTCTGCTGATTTGTAGCTTCAAAGTTCAAGTACCGATTGTATGCTAACGCTGCCAGTCTCTTGTAAAAATGTGCATTCACATATGTGAAATGGTTGAGACTTGAGACTTGAGATTGAGACATTGAGGCTATTCACATAGGCGCGACAGTTTCACGCAGTCCGTTTTAAAACGAATGGTCATGGACTCGTTCCAAATGGTGTACTGACGGTGGTTGGTAAATACAGTAAATGTATATTTATGACATTACATAACGTAATTAATGTGATAATTCGTTATAAATGTAACTTATTAAAAAATTAATAACAAATTTACTTTAGACTTTGGACACATACAAAAATCAAGTTAAGTTGTTTCGGAACCAAATATAATTTGTTTATACATCCAGATACCAATTTGTCACGTATTTTAATTTGTAAAAAAATAGCTCTGAGAATTAATTGCACTAATCACACGCCGTGTCATACATACACATTATTCAACATACATTGGGTGTAATCCGCAATCGCCGCCAGCAGTTATATATGTAAGACGTGACAACGTTGCGTGGTTGGGGGCGCTACTGTCTATTTACTGGTGATGTGATCCGCAATCCCGCCAGCAGGAAAGCAGACAACGTCGGTCTACTTGCTCTTTTTCGTGACATTTTTGCTGTGATCCCACGCAATCCCGCTAGCAGTAAAGCTGTTATTTCCATTTTTCTTTTGGGCACTTGAAACTATTTATTTTGGTCTGCGTGTGTGTTTACGTCTAGCACAATATGCTTTGTTTACAATCAGAAAATATTACGAAAAAGAGCAAGTAGACCGACGTCGTCTGCTATACTGCTGGCGGAATTGCGGATCACATCACCAGAAAATCGACAGTAGCGCCTCCAACCACGCAACGTTGTCACTTCTTACATATGTAACTGCTGGCGGCGATTGCGGATTACACCCATTAATCACCTGTAAGAAATGTATTAATTACACAGTGTAAGATACATACCCACCGCTAACTGACGAGCATACCCGCACTGAGAAAGATTTGACGCCGTCAAAGTACCACCGGTTATAGTACAGTGCTAGTTCGGAAGTTTAGTGCGTCAGCAATACCAGTTGAGACGAGAGCTGCGCACATAGAGATAATATATTATATGTTATATCTCTATGGCTGCGCAAGACCTGAATATGAGGTGCCCCTAACCTATGGTACACACATCGAACTACACTATAGGTAACGCTATACCACTCGTACGTGCGCGGTTCTACTGGGATTCCTGCTATCCCAGTAATCAGAAACAGCAGACTAATCGTGATTTAGTATAGCTGCTGTAGGGGGAGAGACAAGTGAGGATAACTTACTGCAGCACCAAATCTTTCTCAGTGCGGGTGTCCTGGGCAGTGGTGGGTATGTATTTTACACCGTGTGATTAATATATTTCTTACGTGTGATTGTTGTATGTAAGATAACGTGTATTTATGACACGGCGTGTGATTAATGTAATTAATTCTTAAAGCTATTTTTTACAAATTTGAGAATATTTTATTTGGTTCCGAAACAACTGAACTTGATTGTTTTGTCCAAAGTCTGAAGTAAATTTGTAATGAATTTTTGAATAAGTTTAGTATTTATTTGTATCATATAATATTTGTCTTATTAGAGCATCTAAAGCATTTCAGACATCAGTCCTCTACATTCTAACATTAATTACATTTATTACTAATTGTTGCATTTATTACATTTATGACATGTCATGTGAGAAATACACATTTACTGTATTTACCCACCACTGGTCCTGGGTACAATTATAATAGCAACTTTTCATTTAGAACGTTCCAAATAAAAAATATCGTTGCACGCCAGGTATGTGTGTACAATGGACCTATGCATTGCGAGAATTATGCATAGACATATAAAAAATATAGACTGCTCGTTCCTGTATATGCCGCTGAAGTACTAGTAGAAAAATAAACAACACTGAGCGTGAGTATCTGTCTTTCTCGCACATTGACAACGGTAAGGGTCAGTAGACTACCCGAGTAGAAATGAAAGTGGGCACTGGGCAGCCCAGCTTAAACGCATGGTCCAAATCAGGCAACCAAGCCTGACCACAGGTGCGTTTGTAGTACAGCGCTGACTTGGGCGCAGCTTGGTCTGACTTTGCATGACTTTCGCTCAGTAATCGCCCACTTTCGTCTCCACTGATATTGGATGTATATAAGTATGCAAGTTTGTATATATATTCATGTGGTTATGATTAATACTTGTATCTGCGTGCTTGTATGTCATACTATTTGAATACTTATATATAGACGTCACTGTATTATTCACTGAATCCGCAGACGAAAGTGGGTGATTACTTACTAGGCGAAAGTTATACCAAGACAGGCCAAGCTGCGCCCAAGTCAGCGCCATGGGTGTCATCCCCAATCGCCACCAGCGGTTACATATGTCAGACTTGACAACGTTGCGTGGTTGGGGGCGCTACTGTCGATTTACTGGTGATGTGATCCGCAATCCCGCCAGCAGTAAAGCAGACGACGTCGGTCTACTTGCTTTTTTTCGAGACATTTTTGCTGTGATCCCGCGCAATCCCGCCAGCAGTAAAGCTGTTATTTCCATTTTTCTTTTTGGCACTAGAAACTGTTTTTTTGGTCTGCGTGTTTGATTACGTCTAGCACAATATGCTTCGTATATAATCAGAAAATGTCACAAAAAAGAGCAAGTACACCGACGTCATCTGCTTTACTGCTGGCGGGATTGCGGATCATATAACTAGTAAATCGACAGTAGCGCCCCCAACCACGCAACGTTGTCACGTCTTACTTATGTAACTGCTGGCGGCGATTGCGGATTACACCCCATATTACAAACCCACTGAAGGGCCAAATCAGGTACTAAGCTCCGCCAAGGTATGCGGCGTGGCAGCACTGGCAGTACTGGCAGCCAAGCTTGGGGCTTGGGGCCAGTTTCAGCGGTGGGTTATTGGAAATATCGAAACTTTTTCCCTAGATCGTATATATATAGCTATACGATCTAGAGAGCATGTTCCGTCGAGCAGACAGCACAGCAGTGAAGGGGCATTGCCAAAGACGCGCGAAAATTAAAAATTGTAATATTATAATTATAACACAAGTGCCTATCACCCAATTACCTGGGCGCTAACTGGCTTCTCTATTAAATAATAAAGTATTAATTATTAACACAAGCGCCTATCACCCGATGACGGGGTGCTTACTGGCTACACTATTGAATGATAAAATATTAATTATTCCCACAAACACCTATCACCCAGTGACCCAGGGTGCTAACTAGCCTCTTTAATAAATAACAAAGTATTAATCATTAACACAAGCGCGTATCACCCGATGATTCGAGGCACTTACTGGTCACTTAATTTTATAATGAAGTATTAATCATTAACACAAGCGCGTATCACCCGATGACCCAGGGTGCTTACTGGCCACTCTGTGAAATAATAAAATATTAATTAATAGCATAAGCGCCTGTCACCCGATGACCCGGGGCGCTAACTGGCTACACTATTATATGACAAATAATTAATTAATTATCACAAGCGCCTATTACCCGATGACCTGAGGCGCTCACTGGTCGTTTTATTAAACGATATATATTATTGATTAATAACACAAGCGCCTGTCACCGAATGACCCAGGGTGCTTACTTGCCACTGTATAAATTAATAAAAGGTTAATTGATAACCCAAGGGCCTATCACCAAATGACCCGGGGCGCTTTCTGGCCACTCTGTGAAATAATAAAATATTAATTAATAGCACAAGCACCTATCACCCGATGACCTGGGCCTGGGGCGCTCACTGGTCGCTTTATTAAACGATGTATATTAGTAATTTATAGCACAAGCGCTTGTCACCCGATGACCGTTGTGCTATTAATTAATAGTATATATCATTTAATAAAACGACCAGTAAGCGCCCCGGGTCACTTGGTGATAGGCCCTTGGGTTATTAATGAACCTTTTATTAATTTATACAGTGGCAAGTAAGCACCCTGGGTCATTCGGTGACAGACGTTTGTGTTATTAATCAATAATATATATCGTTTAATAAGGCGACCAGTGAGCGCCCCAGGTCATCGGGTGATAGGCGCTTGTGCTATTAATTAATATTTTATTATTACACAGAGTTGCTATTAAGCACCTCGGGTCATCGGGTAATAGGCGCTNTTAATTATTTAATAGAGTGGCCAGTAAGCATCCCGGGTTGTCGGGTGATAGGCGCTTGTGTTCATAATTAATACTTTATTATTTAATGGAGAGGCCAGTTAGCACCCCGGGTCATCGGGTGATAGGCGCTTGGGCTATTTAATTTCAGTCAAAACAGAGTTTACTTAAGAAGCTCACTGGTCCTTTTCAGGGTCATCGGACGTCGAACTACCTTGCCAACAAATACATTACAACCTAAGGAAGTTGACAAAAATAGCCTGTAGGTCTCACAAAAGTTTTAACTACGACAAAAGTCGCAAGAAGTCAAATTGGAAGGAAAACTTCAAAGGCATCTAATGAATACAATACAAGGCGTCAAGGAAATGACGCTGAACATTTATCGAGATTAAAGCAGCATTAACATCTATAAATCAAGAATTTATTAAGTGAGAGATCAGCTTTTTACTATAACCCTCATAGTTATCTCTTGAATCTTCCAGATTTTCAAATAGGTACAACATGTATTTGTATTTTTGTGGCGATAAAAAATGTAGAGATTAAGCTCTAGGACTTTGTGGCTGTGGTAATAAAGTTGAGAGGTAAGCGCAAGTACGCCCAGTAAACAGGTACTTATCTTAAAAGAGACGGAGAGACAGAAAATGTAAAACACCTATATAGACCGGGCTGAAACAGTGATGAACCGGAAAAAATTATTCGCACCCAATTTTTTTGTGCTTTCTTGTTCAAAATATAGTTATGTACCTAAAAGTTCATCTTGCCATTCAAGAATGTGGTCAGGTATTGTTTAAACAATTTTTTAGTAAACAATTTCGTCAAAGTTATTTTTTCGACCTGAAAAAAAGACTCTCAGATTCTTTGGCACATTTAGAACAAAAAATCAATTGAAATGTATGTACCTAAACTCCACAGTTTAACAGTAAAAAATTTCCAAAGTTTCGAAAAACGCATTTTTTCCGATTTTCAGAGCTCCACGAAAGTGCTAAATAAACTCATTTTCATATGCTACAACACATGATCATAAGCTGTAAGCCTTCCTTTACAATCTCCCAAAAAAAAATTGGCGAAAAGTTGATTGGCAACATTGTTTTTTGCAATAAACGTTCAAGGCGTTTCAGCGCTCGCTCATGTTTGAGTGTATAACTATATGTACGTTTCGTGGCCCATCGTGTAGGAAGCATATATAGGTATACACTTACATATGAGCGCGCTCTGAAACGCCCTGAACGTTTATTGCAAAAAACAATGTTGCCACTCAACTTTTCAACATTTTTTTTTTAGGAGATTGTAGAGGAAGGCTTACAGTTTATGATTATGAGTTGTAAATTATCAAAATATTTTTATTTAGCTTTTTCGTGGAGCCCTGAAATTCGGAAAAAAGCGCATTTTTCGAAACTTTGAGAATTTTTTACTCGAAAACTGTAGGGCTTAGGTACATACGTTCCAATTGGTTTTTTGTTTTAAATGTGCCAAAGAATCTGAGAATATTTTTTTCTGATTGAAAAAATAACCATGACGAAATTAATTACAAAAAAATTGTTTAAACCATACCTGACCACATTCTTTGGTGGCAAGATGTACTTTTACGTACATTACTATATTTTGAACAAGAAAGCACAAAAAAATTGGGTGCGAATAATTATTCCCGGTTTATCACTGTTTGAGCCCGGTCTAATAGAGATGAATACACCACGAATGTTAGTTAAACTAATGTATAAACCTATGCGTAGGTAGGTAGTAGTATATATACTCTTTGCCGTGTATTATTGTTCTTTCTCGTTTTCGTTGTATACACGTTAATGAAGAAAAGAAAAAAAAATACATAAACATGATTTGTTTTTTCATAATCTGTAATATTCACTGATAAAAATAAGTATTTAGAAACAAGCTGTCTTTGTAATATAAAACTATGAAATGAAGATTACTTAGAGTCAAAAAAATAAATACTTTTTCTATCTCGCACGTTTGCACTTTGGGCCCATGGTAAGAAAAAATACTTACGCTTGATACATTTTTTTGAGGCATTAATGACCCAATCAGAAATCAAATCAAGCTGTCTTACCAAAAAATGAGGGCTCCACTTGGCGGCCTGCTCAAGCCTTGACTCGGAATGTGATGGCGCACAAATCGGGGCTCTATCCAGGCGCTTGATTTCGTCTGTTTTTATACTCTTTCCTAACCTTTCTAAGCGTTAAACGTGGCATTTAGGAACAGTGTAAAATATACAATCATGGATGATAAAGTTCAGCATTTGTTATCCTAAAAATAAAAAAAGAGTAGCAAGACGTTACTCTGTAAAACGTTTAGAAGTTAAACTGAAAATAATAAGTCCACGTCTTCTTATGACGACGATATAGACAAACGTAAAAATTTGGAGTTATTGGATCAAAACGAATTGTTAATTATTTCATTTGACGTAGCTGGATCTAAGTTATTGGATGGAGATAAATGTATTCATAGAGTTGGAATCATCTTTAAAGAAATACATTTTTACTAATGTAACTGCATATATATATATACGTTACTTGGAAAGAGTAATCGCTGAGTTGAAAAATGTCGTCAAGCAAAACAGGCTTACAACGACTCAACTGGACGATACATTATACTTACTCTCAAAGAATTTAAAGCCTTGCAAAAACATGATTTCCCATTTTTTTCTCTACAAGACTTTCTTAATTTGATGATGAGCAGTTTTAATTCGTCTAAAGATTGTGAAGGGCACAGACAACTAATAGTAAAAATTAATTAATTTTTTTTTAATTTATTTCATTCCATAATTATATTACTGTAACATTTGTAACCAGTGTAAAAAAAATACATAAATAAATCTTTATTCATTTAATCCTGTTTTTTCTTTTAATTTTTCTCTACTGTTATTTCATGTAAATACAAAATCAATACAAACACCGAAATATAATATTACAAAAACAAGCATAGTATACCTATACATATAATCGTAACCTAACCTTCGATTTTGGAACGCTGGTCAGGCGCTTAGTCAAGCCTTAACTTGCGCTCCATTACACGCCTGATCAAGGCTTAATCCAAAGCTTGATCAAGCCCGGATAAAGCTATTCAGCAGCTTGAATGGGGACGGATTTTTCCCTGACTATTATTTCTGATCGGGGAATCTCTTACAACTAATTAGAGTATTTCTAGTGTTGTTAACAAGTTTCGAGCCAACAGTAATTTTTTCGCTACTTTATGCTGAAAAAGATTTTAATGAGTACCAAAGCGGAAATAATTTTGTTTGACAAGTTGGTAATAATTATTTTTAAAAATTAGTAGGAAATATAAAATAATAACAGTTTTTAATGTCTAGATTTGAGACAAGTAATAAGACTTATTCTTCATAATTGTCTGTCACAAGTTGTTATTGAATCTTTTACATACTTATTATTAGTTATTATTTTTTTTTGCTCGCGAAATCGAACGGTACAACCGTGCCCGTAAAGATTATTATATTTCACTATTTTTAAAACAAAGTTCTTTATGTTGCGTGCTTGGAAGGCTGGAATTTAAAAAACGACAGATTTCCATAAAATAATTCATTTTATTTACCCCTTACCACATCGCCCCCACCTCCAGTCCCGTACACACTTTCCCTCACCGTGTCTCTTCGAACTAGTATGTTATATTAATTATTGAATTATTCATTCGGTTGACTTTTTTTTTTTTTTTAATTAAATAATTATTTTTCAAACTTCAATACAAAATTTATTCAGCAGCAGCTTTTCCATACGTTAATGAATATTTAATTGTTTTTTAATTTTCAAATAAATCAATGAATAATTATTTTTACAATGTTTTAATTTTTTAAAAAGTTTTTCAACTTTTTTCCAGCAGTCTTACATTTTTTCCATCGTTTTTACATCAATGGTTTATTCATACGAGGTTCTATGAATACAGTAATTAATTTTCATTGCGTTTTATTCTTTCATAATTTTTGTATTCGAGATTAAGGTGATTTTTTTGAGTTAAAAACGTTCATCACAGTTAGCGGGGGGAAAGTTTAGAGAGGTAGGAGGAGCGCAAATATGTAGCAAACGCTGGAAATTATTTTTTTTTTCATACGGGTACACCTACATATGCGCTTTCACAAATACTTGACCTTTTCTTTCTTATTTTGTTAAAAAAACAACTTGTACATTAATTTTAAAATTTAATAAGTTTATGTTATAGTAATCAATCACACAAAACATGGGGAACTTTCAACATATCATTTCCTTATAAATGCAATTTTACGTGATTCTTCCATAAGGTTAAATGATAAATTAAAATTTTTTTCAAATTAAACATATACTTAACAAACGGTAAAGTTAAACGATCTGCAATTTTTTGCGGGTATTTTTCATACTATAATGAATGCACATTTCAATGATATCTATCAAAAAACCTATGTGTGATGAACGTCCTGCAGCGATGTTCACTGCCAAGTAATGATGTAATACTTCCCTATTGAAGATAAAAGCACACAGTCTTGTACTGGCCAGCCTGTCAGCACGTCGTGCCATGGTTTTAATCCAAACTATTTTTATCTACATAATATATTGTTAATAATTGTTTATTTATTTGATACTACAGTATTTATTATAGCTACACCCAATTACCGAATATCATGGTTCAAATAATAACTGCACCACCTGCAATACATCGCATAGGGTTATTTAAAATATCGTTTCATACAAGGTATTTCTCTCGGTATTTTCATTCATATATTGTTTGCCACAGAATGTCATAGAAGTATAACTTCATTCACGGGTGCCCAAGCACTCACTGTCTACTGGTTTAATTTATTTATTACTTACGGTGATACGGGCATTTAAAGTTTCGGCTGTTTTTCATCCCAATAATTTCGAATTTTTGGTAATGCCATGGCTTTGTAGTGGTCTGTAGAGATATATACAAAAATGGACGGCTTGAATGTTTGTTTTAGTTGTTCAAACGATTTTCTACAAGTATTTTTTTACATTTTCGTTTACTAGGCCCTAACTAAGCTTGATAATTTTTTTTACCACTAAAATTACTTTCTAGGCAGTCCACTGTATCACTACCAACGACTTCAAAGCCATAGGATTAATTTCATTTCGAAATATTTAGTTAAAAAAAAAAAAAAGCTATAACTTAAAACTGGAAATTGCAACTGAAAGAAGAGTTGCAACTGGAAGTTGCCACTGGTAGAAAGAAGAGTTGCAACTTTCGGTTTTAAGTTTTGGCTTTTTTTTTTAGCTGAATATTTCAAAATTAAATTAATGCTATGGCTTTGACGTTGTTGTTAGTGATACAGTGGACTACCTAGGCAGTAATTTTAGTTGTAAATAAATTCAGTTGAAATGGGTTCAAGTCCTTCAAAATCAAAATCGAAAAAGTCAAAGGAATTGACAAATTAAACAAAATGCATTGATAAAATGATGAGAAAAATGAAATGGAGAATAATATGACAAACAATTAAAAAATGAAATCAAAAAACGGGAATGAAATCAAAAAAGACATAAAAAAATGAAATGAAATGAAGAAATAAATTGTAAAAAAATTTAAAGAAATCAAAGTAATGAAATGAAAAATGAAAAAAAAAAAAAAAATGTACTAAAATCAAAAAAGACATGAAAAAATACAATGGATTGAAAAAAAATGTAATAAAAAAGAATAAATGAAAAAAAAGAAAAACAAGTAAGGAAACAAAAAAAAAAAAAAAAAAAAAAAAAAAATGATATGAAATCAAAACAGACATGAAAATATACAATAGAATAAAAACAAATGAAATAAAAAAAGAAACGAAAAAAAGAAGAATAAATGAAAAAAAGGAAAATTAAATAAAGAAATGAAAAATGAAAAAAAAAAAAAAAAATGATACGTGTTAGTTAAAGTGATTTTTATTGGCATAAAACATATGTTACACAGCCAGAATACAGAGCGAGTAAAATACATAACATACGTGGAGTAACATACTTCGAATTGATATGTGTTAGAATAAGAGTGTAGGGACCCCACCGTATGCGAGTGGAGTGGTGAGAGCGAAGAGAAGAGGCCGCTGCGGAGAACAGTCGATCAGTCAGTCGTCCCGTTTGAGCTGAGCTATCAGCCACGCTATTATATCATGAACTATACTTATTGAATAAAGGCACTGTTATCGTTTTACTTAAATAGTTCTCTTCTGTTCTTAGCCACTCTCTACCCCGCCTGCTCCTACACTGGTGACCCCGACGAACAGCTGCACCTGAGGGAAGTGTGCAGCCCAGCAGCAATTGTTCACCACCGACATTGTTTTCAGCCCAAGCAGCGGGAAGTTTTGCGGCGCTGAGGCGGATCATCGTCGACGCTTAAACTGGCGCAGTATTCAACGCAGTCCTCGGAAACGTTTCTGCTGCCGTCGACGCATCATCATCGCCGTCGCCGCTGTTGCCATGCTGCCGGGAAGTCGAGGTGACTACGGGTACAGTCAAGGACTCCCTTCTTACCAGGTTCGCTGCTGGCGTTTTTGTTTTATGTCGGATAAAAATTTTAAGGGGAGAGAGCGTATTAGCGTAAACGGCGACTCATTTTTTTTTTTTTAAGAAAAAGAAACACCACGTTAATTACATTCATTGCAGCACGCTCAAAATATATTTTCCTTTTCTCCACTTATGAACAAGGAAGTACGTAAACGCGCGTTAGTTAGCTGCAACCTTTTTGACCTTGCCGTCATAGGCATCATTCCGGCTTGTTCAGCCGACACCTTATAGCGTGGTTTATCTGTTTATTTTCTGCGCCCCAGAACTTTCTAATACATGTAATTCTTGGAGCGCCAATTAATCTTTATGTTTGTATCGCATCACCTTGTATTGTGCACATTTCTCGGAATTACAACCCCTGTATTTACACTTTTAAGCTTAGCCGTTTTATTATTGTGAAGGAAACACACAACATTATTTTCTACATACATTTTCCCTTGTGTATTATCCGTAGCTACATTATAATACTGACGAAAATACTATTTTATTTTATTTTTGATTTTGAAGGTTTTAAACTACCACCTCTATTTGTACATTCAATAGAATCATCGCACATTTTGGCCTACATATTTTTAATTGTTGCGTGTTTTCTAATTGGATTTTGCGGCATTGCGGCGATTATTTTCCGAGCGGTATCCCGGAGCTTTTTGAGTTACTGAGCTTTTGAACGCTGCCTGCTTGGCCGCTCCCGAACCCTCCGTCATTTTCTACCTAGCAAGTTATCAGCAATGCCCGAGACGGAAGAACTCGCGACACTTCGGGAGAGTGTCGCTCAACTATCAACTCAATTGCGAGAACTTTGCGCTGAACGAGATGCAAACCCCACACCGGTTTCGGCATTTTACAAAGTCCCGAAAATACCGAGTTTTTTCCGTGAAGATCCGCAAACTTGGTTTTTTCAAGCCGAACTTTAAAAAACGCGGGCATTTCTGTACAAGCCACTATGGCTGACTCGGTAGTTGAAAAGTTGGACGCGGAGGCGATCCGTGCCATTCGGGACATTTTTTAGCGGCAACCTAGCCCCAATAATATTTACGACCTTGTTAAAGCGCGTTTAATTTCGATCTACGGTACCTCACCGGAGGAACGCTTTAGGAGACTGATTGAGGGGCAAGTGTCTTCTTCTGGGAAACCATCGCACATTTTATCATCACTCCGGTCTCTTGGGGTGGAATGAACCGATGACATGCTGAAGTCCATATTTTTCGAGCAGCTAACTCCGGGTTGTCGCGCGGTCCTCTCGGTTTTCCGCTCCTCCGGCCTCGACAATCTGGCATCAATGGCTGATAAATTCTTGGAGGCTTCCCCCCTACCCGTGCACGTTGCCCCGGTCTCCGCGATAGAGGAGCCAAGCCCTATTGAGCGTGTCGCTCGCGAGCTGGAGCGTATATCCAAAAGGCTAGACATACTCGAGGGGAGTTGCGATCGCTCGCATCCACGTGGTCGTTCCGAGCGCCGCAGACCGCCTTCCAGCGGTCCGGACTTGGCTACTAGCCCTCGAAGGTTTGACCGCGTTCGAAGCCCACCCCGCGACCGCAGTAAGGAGCTATGTTTTCTTCACCGCCAATACGGCAAACGCGCCCATCGCTGCCAGAGTCCATGCTCCTGGAACAGCTCGTAAAAAAACGGTAAGAGTGCTTCTTTGACGGAGCACCAGAAGCACTAACTATAAGCAAAAGGCTCCATATGACTGACCACAACTCCGGCTTGGTATTTTTAGTGGATACCGGAGCTGAGGTCTCTTTACTACCTAAATTCTTTGGAAACTCGTCGACCCCGTCTGACCTGCAGCTAATAGCCGCAAATGACACGCCAATCGAAGTTTTCGGCACCAAAGAGCTTACCGTCGATCTCAAATTTAAAGATCATTTCCTTTGGAAATTTCACATTGCTGCAGTTCCTCATCCAATTTTGGGCGCAGACTTCTTAGCACATTTTGGCCTATTAGTGGATATGACCCACCGCTGCCTCATCGAATCATCTTCGCATGCTTCCTCTACCGGAGTAATGAAAAAAGTCGCCTCGCTCCAATTTAGTTCCATGTTTCCCTCGTACGTACCCGGAATTTTTTCAGATTTTCCAGAAGTAGTGGGACTGGCAGAGCCGAAATCAATCGATAATCCGGAGGTTTTCCATTACATTGAAACAAATAGACCCCCCGTGGCAGAGCGAGTTAGGCGACTAAATCCGGAAAAGTATAAGGCAGCCAGCGAGGAGTTCGATCGATTGGTTCGTGAGGGTTTCGTGGGCATTCAAGTAGCCCCTGGGCCAGTGCTTTGCACCTTAGGAAAAAAAAAGACGGCACCTGGCGTGTGTGCGGAGATTACAGACTGCTCAACAGCGTGACTGTGCCTGACAAATACCCTTTGCCTCATTTGCCTGATTTTTCGGTAGCTCTTCACGGGTGCGACGTCTTTTCAACCCTCGACCTCAGCCGGCGCATTTTGTGCCGTCGAATGAGGGAGCCCCGCAACTGCCGGAAACTATTTGTAATAAAAAAAGCGACCCCATTGTACGGCCGATACTAAAAACCTATTCAGGGAAATGTCCTGCGAGGTTTTAAAAAAATGTGGCCTTTGCCAAACAATTACCTCTTAAGAGTTGATTGGTTAATGTACCGTGTGTATTTTTTAATTTCTAACTTGTGCCATAAGTACCCATGTATATATTTTCGTAATTAAGCGATGATGAGGTCCTGCGGCGACCACTCGATTTCACATGATCTCATATATATGTCTAAATTTTTTGCAATTAAGCGATGTTTTAGCCTGCGTCGACTGCTCTATTTCATGTAAATGTTTTCGCAATAAAGCATTGTCATTACGTCGATCAATTGCTCTAATCACGGTTGTCATGTTCGTCTAGTTTTTTTAAAACAAAAAGGAGGAAAGAGAAAGAAAAACGCGTTATTAAAAATTTTAACGTTTTAAAAAAAATACGCGTTTGTGTAAAGGATCACCTGAAGTTTTTCGTTCCTCTCTTAGTCATTTTAAATGTCGACAATCTTAGAATTAAACAGCGACGGTCATACGTTCAGTGATTATTTTCATTGGAGTTAAACGCATTTATGTTAGTGATTAACAGGTTCATTTGTCAATAATGGGCGCCGTGATATACTTTAAAAGTAACCCCTGCGTATTTCAAGCAATCAATCGAAATTGTTTTTTTTTTTACATGTAATTGTTGTAAGTTATAACAGAATTAAAACTTAAGGGGAGTAGTGTAGGGACCCCACCGTATGCGAGTGGAGTGGGAAGAGCGAAGAGGAGAGACCGCTGCGGAGAGCAGTCGAGCAGTCAGTCGTCCCGTTTGAGATGAGCTATCAGCCACGCTATTATGTCAAGAACTATACTTATTGAATAAAGGCACTGTTATCGTTTTACTTAAATAGTTCTCTTCTGTTCTTAGCCACTCTCTACCCCGCCTGTTCCTACAAGAGTTTATATATAGCGCCATCTGTACACGTATATATGTACCATACATACGCGAGCCCCGATGCTGCGCATCAGGCCAGTTCAGTTGATCGCTAGCCTCTAGCCAGTAAAACTTACTAGTAAGAACAACAGCTTGTAAAGACGGTATAACGACAGTTTCATAGAAATAATAATAATTCTGATTTTTCTACAAAGTGTTTAGTGCTTTTCCCTTCTTGTTATCCATCCTGGCTTTTTCCCGAATCCTGAGAGCCTCGCGCAGTGGACTTAAACGTCAACAGGTTATGGGCCCAGCACGCTTCCACTGCGCAGGGCTTTCTTTGTGATAAGGAATTTGCGCTGGGATTGACGCGTTTTTCTTTTCCATCTAGCAACTACTAAAATGAGTAAGAGTGAAGAAAGCGGCGTGCCTCCCGAGATCGGGGTCAAGGTAGAGGTGCCAGCGAATGACGGCGAGACGTCGGCCAACGACAGCGAGGTGGCCCCACCTGGGTTAGAAGGTGCGGCAGAAGGCGTGGAGGAGGCACGAGCTGTGTCACCGCTCGAAGAGGAGACGAGGATGCAAGGACAGGAGGAAAGAGGCAGGCCTATGAAGGACGCAGCATGCCAATGTAATAGTGAGTCCTGTGTTGTAATTGTGTTAAAGGGCAGTCATTTTTCGTGCTTGAAATTTGTTGCCTTTTGGCTGGGCCTAGCCCCGGGAGAGAAGGTGAGCGAGCGCACGGATGGATTGGCGGCGCTGTCCGTCGTTGCTGTCGCGGGCGGCCGAGGCGCCGGGTTGGGACCGCGGACGCCTAGCCACACCTGTGTGCCAGAACGCCGTCACCGCGGCGCAATCATGGCGGTCGGCTCGTTTCTTTTCTCTTTGTAGTTCCGTAGAGCGCGCGCATGTGTTGTGTTCACATATGTGTGTGCATGTACGAGCAGCTCATGCGACATATTTTCCTCCTTTAATTATATCCCGACGTACCTGACTGTATGTGTTCTACGGTTTCCGCGTGCGCGGGGAAGGGGCGGCCCAACCTGCCTGCTGTTCGCGCGCAAAGTGGTCACGTGTGCTGTGTGCGTGAACAACTGTGTCTCGTTCTTTACGCACGCTTGTACATTTCCATTTGTATCCCTTCTTGGAACTAAACAGGTATACTTACGTAATGACGGCTTTATTTTAGATGAGGATGTGATCGACGCATATATGCGACTTTTCCAACTTGGTGCGGATATTTGCGGAGAAGATCTCGTAAAAGATTTATCTATGAGATTAGAAGACGGATTAATTATATTTGCGAATAAGAAAGAATCGATCGCAGCTATCTCAAAAGGTAACTTTGAGCCCTCAGAGTTTAACAAAATATCACAAACAATTAGAAACTCTGGCGGCGTTGTATCCCTGTCTGCAAAAAGGACTGAAAATTCGCAAGTCCCAAAATTTTTGGACGCGCTTGATTTCTCGCCCGGGTATTCAAAGAAAGCACTGTTTAAAACGACTGAACTGCAAAAGACTGAACTTCTGACTGATAAAAGGACGGACGATGAGAGTGTTGACGAAATCCATTTCGGTAATTATCGTGACAGAGTTCCAAAAGGGAAATCAGCGAGTTCAACTATCTCGGGAAAGCCGAAAATAATAAAGAATGAAAACGTTAATTTTAAATACGACAGAGAAAAAGATAAGCTGGTTACTCAAAGACAAGTTATCAATAACCACTCAAGACAGGCAATTGATAAAAATGCAGAGTACCAGAGTGCTGTACAGACCACGACCGAGGCCGCCGCCCGTATAAGGGCCTTAGAAGAGGCAGTGGCTACAATGTCCAGGTTGTCCGAACGACTGGAAACCTTTATGACAGCTCAAGAGGTAGGTCAATCAAATTCTGGAGTAGACGCGTTAAACTCTACTGCAATACCTTCACCAAGATCCATTCTCGGAAAGAACCCTAAATCGAACACTGCATGACAGAACGACTGATCTTGTTCGGAGTTAAAGGTTTCAACTCGAACTGTTAAACAAGGACTCACCTTCCCGTTACGATTATAAATTAACTCCTAAAGCAAAGATAGAATTGTTTCTCGATAAATTATTTTCAGAATTGAAGATTAAAAAACTATTGTACGTCTTGGATGATACAATTGAGTTTCTCGCATTTCTGTCTGCCAAAGAATTAGATGATCACAAAGAAAGGGTACGACATGTCATAATCAATCACATTGATGATTTTTACCATCTAAAGACTGCTCGTTATTCCGATCCCAAAGAACTGCTAGATAAGTTGAAAGAAATCAAAAGAAACGAGTCAAACCTATCGTCAAATGAAATCAGACGAAAACTGTATACTTTTCTGTATTTCCCCAATAAACTGACAGGGTCCGATTTCGTTGATAAATTTGAAGACCTCCTTAGAAGCTAGGAAAATTTACAAGGAAAACTACCCTTGTCCGAAGAAGAAATACGTGACGCATTCTATAATGCCGTCGTTAATAACGTATCGCAGATTGAAACCCTCGACGCTATGATTGAAGATGCGCAAGGAAAAAAGATGACTTACAACCGGTTGAAATCTTTCTTTTTAAAGACAGAGTTGCGACGACAGAGGACCGGAGCTGCTGGGGGAACTGCTCCTGCAACAGCGCTACGGGTACACCAGCCCAACTCAACCCACGATAATGCCCGGTGTTATCATTGTGATGATTACGGGCACCACTCCTATAACTGCCCGGTCGACGCAGGAATGAGAAAATGCTACTCCTGCGGAAGGCTTCGACGCAACCTCATGGAGCATAAGAAAAATTGCAGGGGTGCCAAATTAGGTGAGGAGAAAAATTTTAATTGGGATTTCAAAAGACGGGAAAACAAAGACGGACAAGGATCAAAATCTCGACAAATAAAAGGGGAAAAAGGGAGCATGACAGTGAAAATAACCAAAATGAAATACAGAAAAGAGACGATGACAAAACTAGTAAAAATAAAAGTAAAACAAAAGGACAAGGTGGAAACACAAATGACAAGAAAAGTAAGACTGTTTTTAAGCAAAGCGACATTGCCTCTTCGCTGTTTTCAAGTTCTGCAAATAAGTTAAAGACCGACAACTACAATCTAGTTAAATTCATCGCCGACTCAGGAGCGACCGACCACTTGGTCAACTCTCGTTTAGTATTTAAGAGCTTAAATTATAATAAGACAGGCAAAATTAAGTGTGCGAATAGTAATCCTCTGGCAGACTTGAAAACGGAGGGAGAAGGCACCATCGTTGGTAAAAAATAATAACCATGATCTGACACTAAATAATGTGATCTGCTCTGAATCCTTGTCGGAAAACTTACTTTCTTTGAGAAAATTTGTGGATTCAGGCCTGGCCATATACCTCGATAAAAACAAAATTAATATATGTTTGACCCGACTTCGAACGAGTCATTTATCACAGGAGTCTATTGACAGCCATACTGGCTTGTTGAGGTAAATGTTCACAATAAAGATAAAAACAAATTTGACAGGAAATTTGCATACCTAGGGACAAATGGCTCGGGTGAACCTCGGTATAATACACGAAGCAAAGCTATAACAAAAGACAGTGAACAAGACAAAGACTTAAGTAAAAATGTCGAGCAAGAGGAAGCTATTGGAAATCCGTTGGCGCTACATCCCATAGGATCTTTCTTTGATAACTCAGTCAATGACCGTAAGCTTCTGAATCCAGATAAAATAAGCGTGGACAATACACCTATTAATGACAGCTATAAAACTCTTGAGAATAAGACAAACTCCATCGACGAGGCCATCCTATGGCACGTGAGATTAGGGCATGCTTCCCTCGCTTACCTAAAGGCATTTCAGAAGAAATTTCCGAATTGCAAAGATCTGAAGAAAGTTACATTTAATGATAGTATAGCTAATTGTGATGTATGCTCCTAGGCAAAATTCAACAAACTTCTGGCTAAGACAGTTAGAGTGAGATCCACCGCTCCCCTCCAAATTATTCATTCGGACACCATGGATCCAAAAAGTCCAACTTCATACCCCAAACGCTACAAGTTTGTGTCAGTGTTTGTGGATGATTATTCAATAATAGCCATGGCATATCCAATGAAAGCTAAAAGAGATACAGGGATTTGCCTAGAAAATTTTGTCCGGAGCTCCAGAAACATCTTGGGGTATGACGCCAAGTTCTGCTATCTTAGGTCTGACCAAGGTACGGAATTCACTGGTGGCCATACCCGAGAGGTCTTAAAGGAACTGGGGGCCGAACTGCAGTTAGCCAGCCCGGATACACCAGTTTATGCTTACAACCGAACACCTCACAGGTCGAATGGAATGGAAATCCCGTTGGTAAAATTTGCACCGCATAAGGATCTCAATATCGAACAACTGAAACGGTTTGGGTGCTTGGGATACATGAAGATTCAAAGAAATTCCGGTCCGAAGTTCAGTCCATTAGCTCAACGAATTGTTCTAGTGGGATACACTGTCACAAGATTTATCCTGATGAAACCAGAAGACGGAAAATTTTATGAAAGCAAAGTTGTGAGATTCGATAAACGACTGGTATACAAAGACAGATACCTGAAAAACGATATATTGAATTGGGAATTAGTTACAAGGACAGTTGATAACGACAGGTGGCTCCTGAAGTTCGACTAAGAGACGAAAGAGAGCACAAAAACGAAGGGAGAAATCGTCAAACGAAAGAGAGGACGACCGCCGAAAACATCTGGTTCAGGAAAGACGGAAGAGCTCTTACCGGCGAAACGACATAAGCTAATACATGACACTAGTTTCACAGGACTGCAGGTGCCCCATGATTCAAATAATCAAATCAGCTTTGGACAGGAAAATTTTAATGAAGAAGACTGCTCTGTAGATCAAAATCAGGATGAAGTATATCATGTATTGTTAGCAGAAATTTGCAAAGATCCAACCAGCTACCAAGATGCACTGAAGAGCAAAAACAGCACAGAATGGCGGAAAGCTATAGAAGAAGAACTGAAGTCGATGAACGACAACTGTGTTTGGAAAATTGTGAAGAAACCAATGAGTGATAGCAAAGGCAGAAAACCAAACATAATTGACTCCCGGTGGGTTCTGAAAACGAAAGAAGACAACTCTGGAAACATAAAATATAAAGCCAGGTTAGTAATCCGTGGATTTAAAGACATAAACCAATATGATCTGTTGGAAACTTATGCTCCAGTCTCAAGACTAGCTGTAATTCGAGTCTTACTGACAGTCATAAACAAATATAACTAGGAAACACGACAGCTTGATGTAAAGACTGCCTTCTTGAATGGTACATTGAATGACGATATATACATGAAAATACCAGATGGTGTTCCGTGTGCCCAAGAGTTAAGAAAAACCAAAGTTTGCAAGTTGGAAAGATCCCTGTACGGTCTTGAAATTAGTCCCAAATGTTGGTATGAGAGGTTTTCAGAGACTGCTACAAAAATAGGACTCCAGGAACACCCAAGTGAGCCCTGTCTTTTCATATGGAGATGTGAGGACAAATTTTTATTTTTGATTCTGTATGTGGATGACATGCTGACGGCAACTCTCTTGAAAAAAACCATAACGGTTAACCACACAAGAAAACCATATATAAAAACCATAAAGATTCATATGGTTTTTCTACTCCGTTTTTATGTGGTTTTTTGTCTCAAATCACCATGTGATTTAATAATATAAACCATACGGTTTTCACATGCTTTTCTTTTAATAAAAAANTTACAGGGGGGGGGGTAGGGGGAATTAGGCAATTTTTGCTGCGAGAAGGTCGCCTAAACCCTCCTCGAGGAGCATTGCGTGGTGAAAAAGCACATGTGAACAATCACAGAGGTACTTGCCCGTAAAAGTCGCACTATGGCCGGGAATTGAACTACGGTCTCCCGCGTGCCAATCCACGACCTAGCCGTTTTTATGTGGTTTTTTGTCTCAAATCACTATGTGATTTAATAATGAAAACCATATGGTTTTCACACGCTTTTCTTTTAATAAAAAAATATTTCTACTTAAGTTTAAGTATTTTTGTATATGGTTTTCTTATGTGGTTAACCGTTATGGTTTTTCCAAGAGAGAAGCAACGATGTCAATAAACTTACAGAAGTGAGTGATAAGCTTGAAGCCGATATCGAAATGACAGATCTGGGGGAAGCAAATAATTTCCTGAGAATACAAATCGACAGAGACAGAGGAAATTAAACCATTCGTTTAACCCAGGACAAATATACGAACAAAATACTGCAGAGGTTTGGTTTCGACAATGCACGACAGTGCCAAACACCTATGGTGACGAGACAAGTTATAAATCTGCAACGAAGAGACAGAGAAGAATTTGGAAACGAAGAAGAGAAAAGTGTAGATAAGCCAGAAGATTTCCCATATAGGGAAGCAGTCGGCAGTTTCCTGTACTTGGCAAACACTGTTCGACCTGATATATCTTATGCAGTGAACGTATTAAGTAGACATCAGATCAATCCCACAGAAGAAGACAGACAAATGGTCAAGAGAGTTTTCCGTTACCTCAATGGTACTAGAAAGAAAGAACTGACTTTAAAAGGAAGCACAGAAATCATGACAGCTTATTCGGACGCAAGTTTCGCAGATTACAAAGATTCGCATCCGACGAGTAGATACGTCATAAAATTATTTGGCGACTCTGTATCTTGGAGAACGCATGAACAAACTTACGTTTCGTTATTAACCTGCCAAGCTGAATATATAGCTATGAGTGAGGCATGTCAAGAACTCATGGCTCTAAGAAACACTTTGACAGCTATGCTAAATATCACACTCTATCACATGACTGTGTGGTGTGACAATAAAGCAGCCGAAGCCAGCGCCAAGTACTATGGAGGAACTAAACTTAGACACATGTTATCAGTGCGAGAACATTGTGTGGAAGAATGTTCTAAATATGGGTTCATAGAAATCAAGTGGATTGCCTCTAAAGAACAGATTGCCGACATTTTTACTAAAGCTTTACCGATTGAATTGCATGAGAGAATGACTGCGAAATTACTAAATGACTGTTAGAACTACACGACAGTGAATGTCGTTTAATCATTAGAATCTAATCCTTATGGTTTGAATTCTGTTTTAGGTAACAACCATCAGTGAGCAGACTCCAAAGATCCGAAGAACTACGAGATTAAGGCTGACTCAATGATACCTTTTATTTATTCTTTTTTTTATATTACTTATTTTATAACCATCCACAGATAAGCGCTCCATTAAACTGAAGGGAGTGTTAGAGAATAAGAGTTTAGATTTAGCGCCATCTGTACACGTATACATGTACTGTGCATACGCGAGCCCCGATGCTGCGCATCGGCATCAGGCCAGTTCAGTTGATCGCTAGCCTCTAGCAGAGATGAGTAGAGAGATTGCTAACGCCAATGCTACGGCGTGAAACAACTTTTTTTCGCTGATGGGGGCGACTCGCCACGGCCAGCCGTCGAACCAAGGCGCACATTTTTCGAGAGTGCGAGACTCGTATCAAAGAGCGTGCGCCTACAAAAAGAGAAGTGGATTCGCGTGGAAATGAGCATATAGGCGCACATTTTGGCGACACGTAGAAGGGGTATACCGAATGTGTGCCTACGAGGAGAGGAGTGGAAATGTCGACTATAGCTATATATCTGAGCGCACAGCCAAAGCAAGCGACGACATGAGTTTTTCTCTTTTGACTGCAACCGAGTATATGCTATAAATATTTAAATTACTCTTGCTCTCTCGCTCTTGCTTGAATGTTATCTATCAATCTTACATTAGATTAAATCGTGAAACTAAATGCTCATAATTATATGCACAGAATTTGATATCAAAACATTTTTTTTATTTTTTCCGTACGTTAATACTTAATTTGAAATCTAGTATTATTTTGAAAAAATGTTTAGCTAATTTTTTTAAGTATGTCAGTTCAGCTATGTAACCACTGGTTAATTATTTTTCCTCATCATAATTGTTATGAACTGTAGGACAAGCCCCGGAGGTTATCGATTAACATTAGTGACTTTAAGATCTCCTTCCCTCGAAGTTTCGATGGCTAAGGTAGTAAGGGCTTATGCCACTACTAGTCTTGTTTTGCTATCTGAGGATCGATTCCAACTGTCGGCAAATTTTTTTTTTTAACGTGATTCATCATTCTAGTTTATTTTCTTTTTATTTATGTTTTATTGAAATTTATAAATAATATTAACAAACCTTTTTTTCCCTATACATCGAAATACATTTTTTAATACTAATTATATTAAATAATTTCATAA
>NW_019379512.1:337988-350483 GCF_000648655.2 Copidosoma floridanum | reverse complement strand
AAAAAAAAAATAAGTAAATGAAAAAAAAAAATAAATAATAACTAATAATAATACTTATTAAACTTTATTATAGTCTTAAATCTGGACTTTACAATTGTTACTATCAGTTTTTATTTTTTTTCGTTACTTAATCACAAAAAAAATTTCCAAGTATGACTGTATGAACAATTTTTCCCGTTGGTGGCGCTGTTTCAAAGTGTTGCTTACAGTGGGTTGAGGGACAGTGCGGCGGATAGCCGCCATTTATAGCACATGTCAGTGGCGGTCAATTTGAAATAATAAATAACAGTTCACATCGCACCACTCCACAATGCCATTTTACGATTGCGCTTTTGCTGCACTGCGCAAGTGCGTAGGGGCAGCGCAATTATAGAAGAGGCCCTGCAATGACTTAGGCACACAGCTGTATATCTATATACACTGGAAAATAGTGGGAGGTACTGAAAATGGCGGAGCTTATCAGCACTGTGTGACCCTATTCGCCACACTTTCCCTCGACCCACTGTATGCAACACCAGTGAGCTTCGAGGGAGTGAGGAGACAATGTCCGCCATTTGAGGTTCATGGGAAAAGGCGTGAGCTTGAAAACGCAGCATTTAGCATATAAATATGCGTCGTGATATACATATATATGTATGGATATATACATACATACAAGTACATGACGTAAGTCCCCATGAGCCTCAAATGGCGGCTGACCAATCCGCAGCGGTCCCAACGGTGTCATCTCACTCTCTCGAAGCTCACTAGTGTTGCAAATAGTGGGCCGAGGGTCGAGGGACAGCGTGGCGAATAGGGTCACGCGGTGCTGATTAGCTCCGCCATTTTCAGCATCTCCCACCATTTTCCAGTGAATATAGATATACAGTTTCGTGCCTAAGTCATTGCAAGGCCTCTTCTATAATTGCGCTGCTCCCACGCACTTGCGCAGTGCAGCGAAAGCGCGATTGTAGAATGGCATTGTGGAGTGGTGTGATGTGAAATGTTTATTTATCATTTCAAATTGACCGCCACTGACATGTGCTATGAATGGCGGCTATCCGCCGCACTGTCCCTCGACGGCCTCGACCCACTGTAGTGTTGCACGGAGCCGCGAATACCCACTCTTTTCAGGTTTGAGACACGCTCCGCCTTTTCATTGTGAACGTTCATCTTAAAATTAGTGTGAAGGATATCTATGTGAATAACCCCAATATCTCATAAGAGATTAAACTTAGTTGGGTTATTGTAAATTAACATTTACTTATTTTCAGAATTAGTTGCATGTCACTTTGTACTTCTTTACTTTTGAGTGTAATTTGTGTTTCCTAAAATAAAAAGTTTTACTTGATGCATATACTAAAAAGAATAATTTTTCAAATTTGTAAATCTTCACTTAACCCAACCGTTACTGACCTACTGAAAATTGGTCTTCTGCTCGTTTACGCTGGATCAACAGATGTTTGAGATGTTTTAAGCGTGAAAAACAATATTAATAAGTCAAAGACTAACATTGATTGTAATGTATAAATAACTGTTGTCAAAAAAAAAGTATACTTTTGTTCCTGCCGTTGGATTTTCGAAATTTTCTCATACTTTGAATGTAACTTTCAAAATTTTTAGAAAACTCAAGTGTAAGACAAGACTTCTGTAATAACATGCCCTCTAATTATTTTTATTTTTCAACGTACTTTGAAAGTAATTAAATATTAAGGATTCATCAGATTCTCTACTCGTGCAATAAATTAGGTAAAAAATTTTTTTATTATTGTGTTTTTTTTTGTTACTCTAGTTATTCCTAAAGAACTGTTGAAACTAAACTATTTAATACAATTTTTATACCACCATTTTTTCCTTCATTGTAAGAAAGAAATACTCCACCATCAAGTAATTATGCGGCTTAGAAATAGTAAGATTTTTACATGTTCTCACTAGTTAATAGAAAGTTTGTCAAAAATTATTTATTTTTAGACCAAATAATGTATTCATACTCAAGTTGTGTCTCACTGTTTTAAAACAGAGTGAATTATAGCCAAACTGCAATTCTGTTAGATAGTGTTCATATGCATGGGTTTGTAATTGTATTCATTGATACTTGACTGCACATAGATATAATTTAGAATTATAATTACATTTAGATGTATACACTCATATAAATATCAATGTTTAATCAGGAAGATAACAAAAATGTTTAGTCCATGTATGTCTTACTTGATTAATTACTATTTAATTTCTCACACATTTAGAAATTACAAAAAAAATAAGTATGATATTAGGCATAATTAGCAATTCAAATATATTCAATAAAATTTATCAAAAAACTTAAAAAATCACTTGTGCAAGCTTTAGTAGTTTTAATTAAAATTATATTGTTTATAGATTTTGTTGAAGTATAGATAAAGCTCTAGTGTTCATCTTCATTAAAGCATTTATATTACAGGTTTTTCGGAAATTTTTGGATTTTAATATGGATGCTAAGATTTATGTATAAGTATTAAAAAAAAACTCTGTTACCATTGCAAATAAAAGAAGCATTCCAATACAAAATTGCTATTCAAATTAATTTAACGTACCCATTAACTTCCTTGATTTTTTTCTAAGACTATCTTCTTTCCCTTCTATTTGTTATGAAAATAAAGATTTCGTTACGATTTGTTGAGAAATAATATATATCCTACCGCATGGACAATGTCAATCAAATTTTATAGCTCTACAACATTATTCATCAAATATGTAGCAGTTTTATCGAAAAAAAAGTTGTAGTTCAATTTTTCAAATTTTAAATAACCTGTTATGTTGAATACGTTTGGCGCAATCTGCCGTATTTTCACTATTTTTATACTAACTCTAATTTTATTTAATAAGCAAACCACCATAAAAGGAGCAACTATTTCTCTCTTTTTTTTTGTCTTTCTAAACGGATACATATACAAGTCTCAATATTGCAAAATTAACGTTACCACTGATGACAAAAATTTTTTTTTCAAGACAATTTTCAGTATAAATGTCATATTGTCATGTGAATCGATAGGTATTGTATAATTAAAAAAACTTTTCTACAAAAAAAAAAATTTGGTGTGACAGTATAATTAATTTAAGAGATATTCGAAAATTTCGTGAAGTTTCATTATTTCTTCAATTAAATCAAACAAAATGTTTAGTATAAACATTTTTTTTCAGGATAGACTAATCAAGTAGCATTACTGTTGTTGATTATGTTTGTACGATAACCTAATTTCATTAAAATTTTTTTAGCAATTCAATGCAGTTAATCTTTGAAAAATCCCTCCAAACAATACACTCGATCTGTTTCAACTAATCATCCAAAACAAATAAAAATTAAGCTTGAATCATTTGACAATCAATCTTTTAAGATAATATGTACATAATATTCATCAAGCTAAAACTTGGCAAGATTAAGGTAGCTCCCTTGCGAAAACCTACGAAATGAAATATGTTTCACTCTATAGATTTTGATCTACTGAATCCAACAATGTCCTTGTTTATACCCCAAGTGGAGCAAAATTTCGAGATATTTCAGATTAAAGTTGAACTGTTTAACACGAGCTGACATAGCAGAGCATCAAAATATCAGCTTTACAGGCATTTCCCATCTCACAATAAAAAACCTGAGCAGACAAATTATGATGTACTTGTAGAAAAATCTCTGTTCTTCTCAATACTGTTATGTAAAATGCCGGTAATGGGGCATTTTGCAAAGATATTTGCCAAGAAAGATGTAAAAATCATTTTTTTTTTTTTTTTTTTTTTTTGATAGAGCGGGGAGGGGAAAATCTTCATACACACCCCAGCTAATCCGGTGGTAGTGTCGGATTCACCCGGTGTGCCTACCGACTAAAAACTAACCTCCCCGCATGGGGCAGGTCCGTGAGGACCACTCCCCTAGAAGACAAAAGGGCATAAGAGGAGAAAGAAGAAGGAAAATAACGGAGAATTTCGGAGGCTGACTTGCTCTCGAAGAGATGAGAGAAGGGGGCACTTACGCATCTGGGCGAAGCTAATGTAAAAATCAACATTATGGTTATAAATGACAGACGGTAGCGGAATACCAACGCTGATGTACGTATATACCTATACATGCACAAGTGAAACTCTCCTACTTGACTAGAGCAGTAGACAAGGGAGCTACCTTAAGTGAGGGCTCAGAGGACAACCTGGTAAATAAAATCACGTTATTTATTACGTGACGTTATCGAATTGTAACAAATCACGCAAATAATCACGTGATGTGACAAAATCACGCTATTTATCACGTAATAATTAACGTGACATTATCGATTTTTAGCCGGGAAAAAATGAATAAAACAGGTTTGAGACTATTAATGTAGGTGAGAAAGATTAAAAAACATACCTGCTTACTTTTTTTAACGTGATAACTAAAAATGAAGTAGTGCAATTAGTGGAGTTTATTTTTAATATACAAATATACGGTATTTGAAAGAAAGTTGTTGATGCAGTGTTTATTTTTAATATACAAATTTTCACCGAATTTTTGTAAAAACTCCGGGCTGCGCCTCTGCGCGCTCCACTTGTCAACCCCTTTACAGGTAATAAGAAAAATTTAATTTCCTAATATTGTTAAGTCAATTAAATAGTTTGCTAATGTAAAATATTTAGTTTTGATTTTTATTTAATGCAAAAATTGAAACTACTGATTTTTAAAAAATTCATTTTTAATTTTACGCTCCCAAAACTGGTCTCCACTACTTAATTACAAAACGAATAAATCAATGATATTCAAAATTTACTAAAAGGAAACACATAAAAGACGGTAGACCTCATTTTTTTGGAATTTTCTATTCAAAAATATTTTTTTGATAACTGAAACAAAAATTTTGTGAAACGAAGCCCCAGAAGGGAAGGAAAAAACTGAGCTCTTTTAACCTCATGTTAATTCCTTGATTCGTTGTGTGCAGTAATCTAAAACAGTGCTACCTGAACCAGGGGCGACTTCTGGGTGGGGCAAACTGGGTACTTGCCCAGGGCGCCAGAAAGGCAGGGGTGCCAAGTAAACGACAATGCAAAACACTGTGGTATTGCAAAAACAATTATTTCTAGTTCAAAATAAAAAATTTTAGTATAAAACTTCAACTATCTCAATAAAATAATTCACCACTTATATTCTAAATTTTAGTTTATCACATTTTCTTCGGAATCAGTGATAATTGAGTATCAACAATAAACGATTAATAATTAAATATTATTAATATTCTACTGAAGTGTCACACGGTATAACTCAATTTGTCCATTAGTATCTTTCCTAATAAAAATGTGTTGCGCGATAGTCGATAAAGACAAGAACTTTTTTACAACAATATTTAATTAGATTACTACTTTTTGGAAAACTTTATTTCTCTGTAATTACACACACACACACACACACACACACACACACACACACACACACACACTTACATACAAATTAGTACATGGGACGTTTCACGTGCACCGAAAAAAAAAATGTATTTTACTTTAAATTTTAGGGATTTGTAGTACTCCATGAGAACGCTATTATGTAATGTTGTTAGGTTTTTGACCACCATTTTTATCGTCAGTCACAGTAACTAATGTTAAATTTTTCACTTTGACCACAACCTTGTGAATTTTAGGGGGAAAATTATGCGAGTCAAAAAAAAACAGAAATACGTTTTTGTTAGCATTTTTTTTCCATAAAATACGATAAAATTATTTTAGAATTTTGTAGATTGGGTTTTCAGCATATCACGGTGGTTTTTCATATTGAAATCAAAGTTTGGGCAAGTATGGCAGCTTTATAACTTTTATTTTCTTCTTTTTTTTGAAGCGTATGCCATCAACTTTTCTTTTAAGCCCTTTTTGTCCCAAAATGGGTAGCGAATCAGTGTGGCCACCAAAGGGCTTTACAGATGCACTTTTCATCTACTTTTTGTATTTGTTAGAATCATGAGCATTTTGTAAAAAAGCTATATCATAACATGATTTTGAGGTCGCTGATGAATATCGTGGTCTTAAAAATTTAATTTAAAAAAAGGAAAATTCCATATGGCAGACCGATACTCAGAATCTTACTAATTTTGCATTTTCCAAAAATATGCTGTGATATTTATACGATTTGTAGTAGACATCCGGTTATTTTTTGGAAAAGTACAAACCCAATTGAAAATAATTACATAGTTTCGTTACCTATTTGAGTATGTATCAAAAATACGTCATATCAATATGTAGTATCTAATTGAAACCTTTCATTGAAACGTCTCCTAATTGTATCACGTCTTTTGTAGTCATGAAGTGTATTTTTATGTTAAAATAGTTTTGCAGCAGGATTACGACATGCATTAACATAATCATAATACTAATATGAAATTAAAAACAAAAAAATTTTGAAACGTACTTTTCGTTTCTCGCACAAAATGCTTTGCGCCCTAGGGCATACTTTCCGCCCATGGGTAGGAAGCTTCTGGGCAAGAAACGTTCTGTCCCTGCTGGACCAAAAGTTTATTCCCACCCTAGGGTGGAAAGTAATTGGTTATTTAATAAGTTGCACTTTCCGCCCTCGATACAAAAAATATCATTCTCACTTTAGGCACAAATATACAACAACCGTGCCCTTCAAGCGCGCAAGTTATACTTTGTGCCCTAGGTAAGAAATATACTATTTCTCAAAAAGCAAGTACTTTATCAAAAAACAGGATGACATACTTTCTACTGTTAATTTTATGAAAAATACGAGTATCATCATTTGAAAAGCAAAATTTGTGAAATTTCGAGTATTGAATCTGCCATATTGACTTCACTATTTCGAAACATTATTTCTTACATCATGTTATTGATCAGCGAACTCTAGAACATATGATTAAATAGCTTTCTTATAGAATGTTTATGATCATAAAAAGAAAAAATGAAATGAGAAGTGTGCATCTTTAGAACCCTCCAATGACAATACATACATTTATACGTGCATACATACACAAACACACACATACACACACACACACACACACATATATACATATATAGCACAACAGAGCAGTCTCGCGTGGGCTTAGAGAGATAGGCAGAGATAAAGAGAGATGGAGGAGAGATAAGGAGGTGAGTGATATTCATGAGAGAATAAAGGGCAAAGAGAGATGGAGGATAAAGCAAAGCAAAGCAAAGTAAAGTGCGCTACACACACACACATATATATAGGTGTATATAAGTAGAGGAGAGAAGAAGGAAGAAGAAGAAGAGCGCGCGATCGCCGATGGGGGAACCAGTTTGCGGGTCAGTGATCCTCCGCATCGGGGGCTCGAATCAGCTGCTGGTGCACGATCGAGAGAAGAAGAGAGAGAGAGAGCCCGGGGATNAGAATATAGATACCTACTAAAGTGTTATAAAAATATTTCAATCTAAAAAATATCTACAGTGACTGGGAATTAAACCTCCGTCTTTTGTAGATTTTCTGTAGACCACACTGTTAACAACGGATAATCAGTTGATTTGAAATTAATTATCTGCACGTATATATTTTTAACCATTAAAAATCAAAAAATATGTTTCTCGTCATGATTATTTTAATATAACCTCTCATTTGGAAATCAATAGTCATGTATACCTATATATGTTGTACAAAATCACTTTCGAGCATAGTAATTTTTACTATGTTGAATAGCAACGCAGTGGAATGAGAAATTTCACTGTGTCACAGAGCAAGTTCCACTTTAGAATGTGGGGCATTTTAAAACGATCACAATAAAATTTACCATGTTGTATAGCAAAAATTGTACTATCACCATTTTTTCTATATTAGTCACAGTAATTTTTATCATGCTGTGTAATTATTTTTGTACGGCTGCTGTACAATAATAATTATTTTAAATATAATAAACATTATTTTAAACGTCACCATTGGCGTCATTAGGGTATTATGTCGTAGCTTTTCTGAAAAATGTAGAAATTTTTAGGAGAGTTCTTATCCTTTTTTTAACATCACTTTTATCAGTGCAGTCAAATTAAGAAATTTAACATTTGTGACCGTCACTGAAGGCGAAAAAGATTGTCAAAAAATCTGAAATAATTACTAATTATTTTTCTTATAGAGTACTACATATCTCCAAAGTTTGTAGGGCTATATAGGGCGCCAAACTGGTCAGTTACCCAGGTTACCAGAATGTCTTTAGCCACTCCTGACCTGAACAGCAAGAAAAGGCGGTGCTTGATAACACGAATACAAAGCCTCTTATGTGCTGCAAACTTTGTTAATTGTTTTTTGTAGTTTTAATGCGTATTTGATGCCTGACGTATAGATTTTCAGTGTTGAGAATTTGTGACATTTGCATATTAATAATAATAACTATAAATAAGCTTAAAGTTTTGCAAAAAAATGCTAATGTTGTGCTTAAGTTTAGTAGGATCCGCTAAGTGGCGTCAAAGTAAAATCGAAGCCACCTTCAAGCGAAGTTAGTGAGTCTAGTAATAATATTTTCAAGCAAAATGTCGATTACCATAGTCATTCACTGACAGTACGTCAAGAGCAAAGCTGTTAGTTGTGCAGCTGAGTATCCCAGCTACCGACAAAACTCAAAGTCTGCAATGAGGAAGCAACCTTCGTTGATTTTCACTCTGGATTGCTAAAAAAATATTGGTGCCACGAAGAAAAATATTCACTTACACTTAATCACTATCAATATTATAGGTTATTTTATGGGCCATCTAACGTTAAATTATCTCGCCAACAAATACTTTTGTACAACTATTTCCAAAGAATATTATAAATCAAATTCCGGCAATGAATTGTCCACTAATAGACTATATACAGCCGGCCACTTTTAAAACAAGTCAGGCATTCACTGGCAGATGTCACGAGCGGAATTGTTCGTCACGAGGCCGGGAACCTCAGCCACCGACGATCCTGCATTACACTGAGAAAAGTGGTGTTAAAAAAATTATTATAACTGTACTAAAAATTACTATATTTTAAGGAAAACTGAGCTATACTTATCTGATGACGCAAAATTATTACGTTTAAAATAATTTTTATTACATTTTAGGTAATTTTTACAATGCAGTAGCCGTACAAAAATTATTTCACGGCATAATAAAAATTACAATGTCTAACATAGTATAAATTGTGATAGTACAATTTTTCCTACACAATATAGTAAATTTTATTGTAATCGTTTTAAATCGTACCACATTCTAAAGTAGAATTTGCTATGTGACATAGTGAAATTTTTCATTCCACTACATTGCTATTCAGTATAGTAAAAATTACAGTGTTCGAAAATAATTTCGTACGATGTCTATAGGTATACACGCCTATTGAGTTTCAAATTTGAGGTTATGCAAATGTAAATATTAAGAGGAACATATTATTTGATTTATCAGGGTTAAAAACTGATACGTGCCGACAATTAATTTTGAATCGACTAATTATCCGTTGTTAACACCTTGGTCTATTCAGGAAACCCTGTAATTTTGTAACTTTATTGTGTGTATGATAACCAGTACACGTCCCCATATGTACTTTATTCACACTCGCGCAGACATCATGTCCCATGGTGTAGTGGTTACGGAGCCTGACTCGGAAGCTCAAGGATAAAGGTTCAAATCCCAGTCACAGCAGATCTTTTTTGAAATAAGAATATTTTGAAAATACATCAACATCTATGTACAACAAGAAATATATATATATAAATCTTCTGATAAACATATACAGGGCGTTCTGTTTTGAGCCCGGAAAACTATACCACGAGATAAAGCTCATCAAAAGCTCTCGAAAAGCTTTTTACAAAATTTGGATTCGATGGATAATTAACGAGATATTGTTGATTTAATAATCAATCAATTCCTCCAATCACAGAGCACTTAGCCTCAGGAGGCGGGGCCTAAGCATTGTGGAGGGGCGACTACGCATAGCTAAACTCTTTTACGGAGAAGGTGGTAATAGGTATGCCAGGAGACAAGGTTACCGACTGCAGAGATTTGATCAGTTACCGTACCAGCGCAAAATTCAAATAGCAAGGCCGAAGTATTTTAACCGGAGATCTGATTTTTAAGAAATGATTACGCACGTCCACTACGCTTATTCAGTGCATATTTTTTTCTCAGTAAATTTCACAGAGAAACAATTCAATTCAAATTTTTTTGAACATGCATCGCCTGATAAAAAAAACCAGAATGTGAGAGGGTCTCATGCGTTGAGCTCGAATACTCAGTAAAACTCTTGATCTTTTAACGTTGAACTACTTGGAGATAAAATTTTAATTTTTTGTATACTGTAGAAGAAGCTCATTTCACGCATTAACTTGGTCAAATTTTTTTATTTCATCAAACTTTTTAGTCTGATTTACGAAAATAAAAAAAAAAAAAAATAATAAATGAAATTACGATTAAGCAAGACATGTGCGTTTATGGGGCACACCTCTGTAACGTGTGAGATTTTACTAAAAAAGGATCAGTATTTAATCCATACGAAGCTTTGTCGTCTGAGAAATAACAGCTACATCTAGAAACTAGAGAAAATCTCACGCTTTCAGCGCGATGGCTCAGCGCGAATCACAATGCTTATTTTTCCGTCTACGTGTCGATAGGTCTTGAACCTCTTGGTCCCTGGAGTACCACATGACTACTAAAAAAAGCAAGAAAATTCCGCGCATCGAGCTAGTTCATTTTTCAAAAATCTTCTAAATCTAGAGCTTACATTATCTAATTTTAAAACATAACTATTCTTATGCCCTCCAACATCATAAGCACTAAAAGTTCAAGTAGGCGGAAAGGTCCAACATGGTGAGAGTAATTGACTAGCAGAAGCCGCAATTTTTATTTTTGTTTCTTTTTTTCTTTTTTTTTATCTATGGAAAAAAATTTACAAAATTTTGAAACTACTTTAAGATAAAAAAAGTGTAAAAAAAGAAGAAGCCCATTTCACGCTATTAGTTGGTCAAATTTTATGCATTTTGTCAAACTTTATCGTCTAAAAAAGGATTAGTATTTAATCCATACAAAGCTCTATCGATAAAATATCTCTTTCTGCCAGTAAGTATCGGCGACTAAAAATTCAACTGTTTATTAGTAGATTCATCAATAAAGTAATCTTACAAGCAAGTAAGCATTGGCATTAAAAAATCAAATAGGTATTCAGTAGATTTATTATTAATACATGCCTTTAGGCAGATAAGCATCGACGATAAGAAAAAACCCAACAGATTTTGAATGATTTTTTAAATAAAATAATCTCTTTGACGAGTAACCATCGGCGATTAGAATCCTAACAGTTCTTGAGTACATTTATCAATAAAATAATGTCTTAGGCAAGTAAGCATCGGTAAATAGAAACTCAACAATTTATTAGTGGATTTATTATTCAAATAATTATTTAAGCAAATAAGCATTGGTGCATATATTACCAACTATTTTTTAATAGATTTATTAAAAAAATAATCTCTTGGGCGAGTATAAGCATTGGTGAATAGAATACCAACTATTTTTTACTGGATTTATTAAAAAAATAATCTCTTGGGCGAGTAAGCACGTGCGATAATTGGAACCCAACAGATTTTCAGTAGATTTGTCAGTAATATCTGCCTTCAGGCGAGTAAGCATCAGTGATGGAAACCCAACGGATTTTGGGTTATTGAAATATTGGGTTAACGAGTAACCATCGGCGATTAGAATCCTAAGAGATTTTTCGTGGATTTATCAATAAAATAATGCCTTAGGCAAGTAAGCATCGGTAAATAGAAACTCAACAATTTATTAGTGGATTGATTATTACAATAATTTTTTAGCGAGTAAGCATCGGTGATACGAAACCCAACAGATTTTGAGTGATTATATTAATAAAATAATCTATTTGGCGAGTGAGCATCGGCGATTAAAATCCTAGTAGTTTTTAGTGGATTTATCAATAAAATAATCTTTTAAGCAATTGAGCATCAGGGATAAGAAACTTAATGGGTTTCCAGTGGATTTATTAACAATATCTGCCTTTAGGCGAGTAAGCGGTAGTGATACGGAGCCAACGAATTTTTTATGAATTTCTTAGTAAAATAAGCTTATACGCCAGTAAGCATCGATGAAAAGAAATCATACCGTTGTTTAGTATATTTATTCATAAATCTTCAAAGAGATCAATTATGTAAATAAATTCCCTAAAAACCAGTTAGGTTTCTAATCCCCAAAGCTTACTCACCTTAAAGATTATTTTTTAATTTAATTCCCAAATAAACAGTTGATGTTCTAATCACCGATGCCTACTCGCCTAAAAGATTTAAAAAAAAAATAAATTCCCAAATAAACAGTTGGGTTTCTAATCGCCAATGCTTACTCGTTTATAAGATGATTTTATTAATAAATCCAGTGAAAAAAAGTTGGGTTCTTAATCGCCGATACTTACTCGGTTAAAAGATTATTTTATTAATAAATCCAGTGAAAAATGGTTGGGTTTCCAATCACCGATGCCTACTCGCCTTAAAAATTATTTTTTTATTTAATTCTCAAATAAATAGTTGGGCTTCTAATCGCCGATGCTTACTC
>NW_019379512.1:304929-321843 GCF_000648655.2 Copidosoma floridanum | reverse complement strand
ATACTTGCGCAATCGATTGGATCTTATCATAAAACACACTGGACAATTGGGCTCCTATTCATGAAACAAAAGGTTCCCATTAAAACTCTTAGATGTCATTTAAATGCATCTTGTACGTATCATAATAGGAGCCTTGCGTTTTACAGGTTATGTTGTCGGTTTTCCCTATCATGGCACAGCTTTGTGATGCATTTTATTAAATAATAATGTTCAAAATCACCTATGATTTTTACTGATTTAGAAAGATAATTCTGTAAGAATGATGAATAGATTTTATTTCTGTTGTTTAGACTTTTACAATGAAACTGTGACTGCTGTGCACAATAGGAATAATTTTTTTTTATGTACCATAATAGGCTACTTTACCTTAATTTTGTGCTTGGGGCGACTGTTAGGCTGTAATTACATGGAACGCAATAGAGCGTGAAAGATAGAATTGTCCCCATAAGACTATTGCACCGTGCAGTAGGGCTACCCTACAGCGCAATAGACTTAACACAGGCGCTTATGGGGACAATTCTATCCTGCACGCTCTATTGCACTCCATGTGACTGCAGTCTTAGACTGCGGACACATGGAGCTGGAAGCTGGAATGTGAGAAACGCTGCAGCGTTGAAGTGTTCTGCTCCATGTGTGGGAATCGGAAGATATTTTTAAGTATACCTATATATCAATAAACCTAACAGTCGCAAGTAGTAGATGGAGAGAAATTATTATGCCTTTTACGTTTAGGTCCTGCTTGCAGAAGAAAAAGTACAAAAAAACATACATTCGTACTTGGGTATATTTCTATGTAAATTGAAATGTGAATAACTACAACCTAGGGTCTAATGTAAACCTTAAATAAGCGTGATTGCGTTCGAAATTGACAGTTACATCACATGCATTACGTACAAAACTGGTACATAAAAGGAACTTTTTGATGTTCAGTAGGTGACATCATTAAACTCAAACTCGACTTTGCTTATCGTAATATCCTAAACTTTTTATTCGTGGACTGAAAAAGAATAACGCAACCTCCTGTTTCTCGGCTAAAAGAGAGAAAATATTTATTTTTATATAATAAAGAACAATGTATTAAAAGAAATTATTCAGGGTGTCCAGCGATACACGGTAAAAAAATTCCATGACTTTTCCATGACCTTTCCATGACCAAACTCAAATTTTCCAGGTTGAAAGAAAAATATCGTGATAAAAATCAAGTGTTAATATCGAATCAATTCTTTTATAGAAAAATATTTTATTTATTTTTAATCATTTATACAAAGCAATTGCATTAAAAACGCCGACTAGAAATAAATTTTTTAAAACTTTGTTTACATTTATAGACTTTAACAAAAGGTTTTATCTTTAAGGCAATAAATTACGCATGTTACATATATGTTTTCTATAGATATTTAAGCTCAACTCCAAACAATTTTTCAAATTTAAATTTGTTTTTTTTTTCATTTCAAATATTTTTTCATTTAACAACGCAGTTTTTTTGGCACAGTCTGCTAGTACTTTTTGTCTTTCATTTTCTAACTCTCGAATTTGCTTGGTGTCTTCAGCTTTCTTTCTTTTTAATTCTTCTTTTTCTACATTTTCTTTTTTTTCTTTTTTTACAGCTTCTTTATACAAACTATGAGCATTTCTAGCTGCATGAATCATATCCTTATCAATGAGGCCTAAATCTATTTGACCTTTGTAATCAAACATTGCATCACAAATGGCTCTCTGAGCGATTAAAGATCTGTTTAATTAGTTTTCTACTAGGCAGTATTTATTTACACTGAAACCTCTTTCAAGAGACGCATTACCATGTGACAAAATAAAAACGATTTTTATAAATTTTAACAAATTTGAAAAGTTTTGATCGTCATTTGAATAAATTGTTATTAAATTAACCCAAAAGTTATCCAACCGCTCATTTTTTTTCGTAAATTTTTTAAATCGATCTTGAATATCTTTGTTATTGCAAAAAAAAAGATATTCAGTCTTGACACGATCTGCTTCTATCCCAGAAATTATTTTATTCTCAACGAAAATAGTTAAAGTTAAATTCAAACGTGACTTTCCTCGGGATGACATGGAAATACTCGGATCAAGGCAAGAAATTCCTCGAACTAATGGAAACTGTATGGGTGATCTGTCAAACATTTTTATTAAAAACTTTTGAATGCAAGTTTTGCATTGTTCTTTAAATTGTAATATTTCAAGTTTCGTCAAATTTTTAGAAGATCTTAAAGCATCTTTTGTTGTAAAACCCACATCAATTTTATCAGATACCAGAAGATTAGCTTTGTTTTCAACATCAATTTTATAAAACTCGGTACCACTTATGACTTCTGGCTTTATGATTCTGTTCATAAAAAGCTCAATAATTAGTTTCAAAGAGTTGTATAGAAAGGGTGCATATGGTTTGTCAGTCTGAAATTCTGTTAAAAATCCCTCTATCTCTGAAGCCATGGACTGAAAAAAAGCTAATTTAGCATCTAACAGTGAATCTTTTAACATCCCTTCCACAACTGAGAAATCATTACTTTTGGGAATTTTTTTATTAGTAATACAGTAATCGACGTATTTTTTCATTGGTTTGAGAACTTTTCTTGCTTGACTAACAACATCAACATTTTCTAGCCAACGTACAGAGCAGAATTTTTTAGGCAACATAGTGCTTTCAGTAACATTACAATAATCTGTTATGCGAGCAGGTGAATATTTGAATAATTTATAAAGCGCACATAAAAACGTGGAGATATTCCATTGGGTACTTTCTATACCTCCTTTAAAAGCACAGTTAAGCGTATGTAATCCGCATGTACCTAAATCTAACAAAGTTTTGCTATTAGGATCCTCATTAAGATGAGTCTGAAGATCTCTTAAAAACTTTAAATTTACATTGGGGCCATCCATAGAAATCTGAATAAGTTTACTTAAAATTTGTTGCGAAATATTACTCCTGAATGCATCTAATAATGCAGCAGCATTTGTATGTCCCAAAAATATAGATGTGAAATATCGTGTACTTACTTCATTTTTATGTTCGTCCCAAAACCTTATAACTACATCCATTTGCTGTTGCTGGGTGATTTTATTAAGACTTTCATCAAATCCTATAACTACGAAATCACACTTCTCAACTGTAGATAACACCTTTTTTTGAAAATATGGACCAAGACCAAAAACAATGGTGTATCCAGCCTTTGATTTTTTTAATTTTAATTTTTGTACGACCTCATCATTAGGGAAAATTGTTTTCAAATTATCAACTAATGTTTCAATGTCTCTGAGGGATTGGTGATGAGTAGTACTATACAGACACCAAAAAATTTCCATTTGGGTCACCTTATCATTAAAAACAAACTGTTTAATGGTCACTCGTTTATTAACCGAAATCTGTGAATTTGAAACTTCCTGCCCAGAATTACCAATGCCGCTCGACGGAGTTGACGATAAAACTATTTTGTTAAGAGAATCTTGACTTCTAAGACGTAGTCCTTGGTCTATAGGAAGTGTTGAGAGCTTTGCTCTTTCCAATGCCCCATGACGACTATTTTTCCCGTGACTATCTAGTGCTGATCTACCCATATTACTTAATGATAGATCTTTCTTACAAATAGTGCAATGGAACTTTTTTGGATCATGATCACTTGCTTCTGTTACCCAGTAATATTCTTTCATTTGTTTCCATGATGGTTGGAAATGACAATGTTTTGATGGAGCCATTGAAAATTCTGCAAGTCAATAACGATAAATCATATTCATTACGATCTGACATTAATTTTTCTATTATTTACTTAGGAAAAAAATATGGCCTAATACTCAACGAATATACTACGTATAGAATTAGAACAAAATTATATAGTCAAAAAAGTTGGTTAGATAGCGTCACCATAAATACGTACGGCAGCGTATACATACACTCTTCATACGTATTTTTGGCATCGCTGTCACTGCCGAATCAACTTAACAACTTTTTTGGTGTATACGAACTGTAATACGCATAGAAGGTGCAAGAAACAGCATATCTATGACTATATTTCATACACGACGACACATACTCAACAGTTTGATCAACTTAAAGTGAATAAGCACTCATACTTACTAATTTTTGTGTCTCTATGAACTACTGGGAAGAATCGATGAAACCATCAACTTTCCGTTTATCTGCGGGACAAAGGCAGATGCTAAGTACTGTCTGCTGTATACATACATGTATATAGATCCCAGACAAAAACGACCCAGGGTTGCTGGATAATTTAATCTAATCTTTACTGTATCTCTCTAAAACGAATCTTACGCTGTACTGTCCACCTCAACACTTCATAACGAAGTGCTCACTGAGTCCGCTCTCGACTTGTTCTCGGCCTCGTTCGTCCTATTTGTGTATGTATTTTTATATCGGCATTCACTACACAGCGATACTCGCGTCAGCTTCGCTCGGCTCTTTATCGAGTCTTCCCGACTACTCATTTTTTCTCTTCCTTTTTATACTATAGGTATGTTCGTAAAGCAAAATTCTAGCGAACGCGGGCTGCCCGCGTCTGCCCGAACTCGACCCAACAATCGAAGAACGAGCGTTCTTTGGCCGAGTTCGGGCGACCTCGGACTAACGCGGGTCACCCGCGTTCGCCCAATTTTCTCTATCGAACATACCTTATATACCTTATATATATATATATATATATATATATATATATATATATTTGATGTACACATAGTGAGTAACAATAGTGAGGAAGGTGGGAGAGTATATGAGACAGCAGGAGAGCAGACGGCCCAAGATTTAGCAGCGCCATGCACTTACAGTTCCAGTGTGACTACTTTAGTTACTCAACTAATCAGTCAATTAGGAGGCATATATTTATACCGATGGTTAAGTTCTAATTGAACGATTTTTTTTTTCAATATATACAATCGTAATTAATTTTCCAGGTTCATAATGTGATTCCATGACTTTTCATGACCTTTCCAGGTAAAAAAAAATTTCATGACTTTTCCATGACTTCCAGGTTTCCATGACCGCTGGACACCCTGCTCATACTATTTGCCATATACATTTATAGAAGTATAACTTGATATTTCGAAGCTCCCACTGTCCGCTGATTTTTTTTTTTTTTTTCTTATATTTAAGTATAACTGAGAGAAAAAAAGGATAGCTTATTGTAATACATTAAAGTAAGTAGTGATTTGTTAGCATAATTTCTTCCGCTGCGCGAGACTGCTTGTACATAAATTTGTGCAAGGGTACAAAGAATCACACAAACTTCACTGTTAATTTTAATAGAATACAAATTAACTTTATTGAAACTCAGGCTTGCTGTCTTGATACATATAATCTTACCGTTTTATTCAACTGTTGTATGCACAGGCTAGTAGCTCGTATTCAACTGTAGTGTAGACTGATGCGCAGCATCGGTTTTGCATTTAAGTACTACATAAGTTAACACAGGTGGCATTTGCGTAAACTTTACATCCAACATGATAAATCTACAGAATTATTATATTTATTTGGAGCTGTGCAAGAGGAAAGGATTATAGGAATTACTATGATTAATTATACGTTGATGTCCCCTCTCTTTTCCTTATTTCTTGGTTTTTTGTCTTCTTTCTTTCGTTAATGGTCAATTTAGTAATAGTTGAGGAAATAAAGCACACATTTAGGCCAAACAAGCTCAAGTTGGCGCAGTAAGATGGATCACGGTGAAATTTTCTTGCATTCGATTCGTAATGCCGTCCTAAAACTTTGTGAAGATAGTTATTTAATGAACTTTGAATGAATAAATAATTGCTATGAAAATACCGGTTTTAGAAAAGCATCACTAAGAAGCATTAAATAACAATTTGACAACTTGATCAATTATAATAGAAATGGATCCAGTTTCGTTATTCTGGGGTTTTGAGGGTTGCTGAGAACGATTATGCAATCAGCGATGGCTTCTGAAGCACTTGGGGCCGAGGGTAGGTGTCAAACACTTCGTCTTAGTACAGCATCAGCATCCTGCCTCGTTACCGTAGAGTTAACGTCCTTGATCTCCCAGGTTAAGCGTGGGGCTAGAGTTTTGACACCGTCAGCATCCGCCACAGAATTCTTGCGTATCTTGGCAAACGCATTGTGGCGCTCAGACGTGGCATTCCTAAGAACACCACTGCTGGTTGGACCAGGATTGCCTTGGGTCTGGCCTTTCAGCATCTGTTCTTGGCGACTTTTGCAGGTTAAATCCCACAGAAAGTTTTTCATTTCCATCCTTTTTTTTTTTTTACCTATGTTATCGCCCGGCAAACACGGCGGGCCTTCTGCCCTCCGCTAGAGACCATTTCTTAGAAGTTCCCAAATGTAGTAAACTAGGTGATAGGGTATTGTTATAGTGTAAGCGTTGCGGTTCTCCCGTGTCATATCCACAAGCCAGGGCAAGACAATCGTCACCTCCCATATCCTAGCTGGGCGAAAGAGTACCAGCTGGTATGTACTAGAAATGCCCTCCATACAGTCCTTCAATCGCCAGATTCTTTAATTATATGGATCTCCACTTTTTTTTATTAACGGACACCACATCGAGTCTCCCCTTCTACCCTCGCTCAAGTACGGGCTTACGAGCGGCAGCCAGCCCTCGCAAGCCGTCCAAAGCGCCCATGCCACTGAAGTATATCACTATTTACGTATGTTAGTGTTCATAGGATTATATTAAAGGATGGAGGAGTTAAAAGAAGTGTAAGAAAAGGGGTATGCCGTCAGTTTAAAGCCTCCTTACCCTACCTAGGCTGCAAGCAGTACAGTCTACGACAAGCTTACGCATACCATGGTGGAAGTATTGAAAATTGAAACAAGAACTGTATCTTCTGCACTAATGCAGGTGAAAACGTACGATGGCAAGCTGTTTCCTGCTTCTAGCGAAAATGTGAGTTACAGTCTTCCAGTACAATGAAATAGTAAGTATTGATACCGACATAGAAAAAAAAAATTGGTACTAACTTAACTGATAATAACTTGGTACTGGCAAGTCCACGTTATACACCAGCACCTCTAATTTGTAGTCGTTTATGCATGCTATTTAAAAAAAAGAATTACTGCAGCCTTTGGCTGAAACTTTGACTATTGTTCTTAAGATACGGCCTGGCATAAACATCAGCAAACAAATTCACTATCGCGGATCATCTTTACTCGCAACACAAAAGACAAGCAAACTCACGTGTATTAATTTATCAACTTTGTACTGTTTAAACTATGACTTCAAACTTTTAATAGCATTATTAATTTAACATCATTATGATAGCGAAATTCATAAATTATATTTTCATAATACACTAAAAAGAAGCTAAAACTGTTAATACTATCACAACAAACACGATAGTCACAAGACATACGAAAGAACTCACTTAGAGGAGTTTGTTTTGTAAACTTTACTGTATATTCAATATTATTTTGATATCATGTCAGACAAAATAAATATGAGCCACTCTCTTAATACATCTTTATATTTAAAAACCAGTGTATAGTGGGTGCTTGGGTACCCAAGTAAGAAGTTATACTTCTATAAATTTATATGGCAGATAATATATTGATATAAATATACCCTCTATGAAACGATATTGTGTACAAAAATGTTGCAATTATCGTTGGAATCAGTATACGTACGTTAGTTGGGTGTGGTTTCAATAAATATTTAGAAATTTAATAACTGAACAATTATGAACAACATAGCACGGCATAACACAATACAAACAAAATATGTAGGCTGGCCAATATAACACTATGCAGTTTCATCGAATCTTCCGGTGATTTAAAAACACTTTTCTACCACCTACGCTGAATACATTTCTAACGTCACGCTCACACACTTATAAAAAATTAAGACAAACCATCCTGTAGAACCGCCTTCTTCAAAAACATAATATGTATTCCAGTAAATGTCCCTTCAGTACGTTCATCATCCATAGGTTTTTTTGACAGATATTATTCAAGCATCAAAAGTATACTAATAATACCATAAGAAATAACCCAGAAAAATAGGAGATCGTTCAATTGTACCCTCTTTCACATGTTTAATTTTAGAAATTTGCAATTTAACATGTAACCTTATAGAAAAATCACTTAAAATTGCATTTATAAGATCTGTATAATCTTTCTATTTTTTGCTTGCATGAAAGATTACTTTTAAACAAACCTGTTTCATTTTCAAGTAGAGCTGTAATTTTTTTTTTATACAACGCAAAAAAAAAGAAGAGGTTAAGTATGTGTAAAAGCGTGTATGTAAGTATATCCACAAAGGAAAAACAATTTTTACCGCTGCTACATAAATTTGCGCTCAACCCACCTTTCTGAATTTTGAGCTGAACTTTTTTCCCACTAACTATGCGAAAAACGTCCTTAAGTCAAAAAATCACCTCAATCACAAAGGAAAATTTGTGAAAAAAAAAAACGTAATGAAAATCAATTATTGTGTTTATACACTACAAGAATTGTNTCCAATCTTAGGTCGTGTTCTTTTGCTATTGGATGGATATTGTTGCAGTTTTAATTTTTTTCAAACGCTTCTTCATTAGTTTTTCTCTTCTCAGGTGCTGATACTTGATGAGATGATGGATCTTTACTGAAGTCTATTTTTATTCCTAGTTTATTAAAAAATAATTTACTAGTGTCAATATTCTGTTTGGTTGCAGTTAAAGCTAGTATTAGCACTGGATTTTTGCTACTGTCACAAAACTACTTTGTACATTCCTGGTATCAATATTACAATTTTGAAAAGATTTCGTACGCTTATGCCTAAAAAAAGTAAGTTTTATTCTGAACTAGCTTACTCGTCGCGTGTTGCTGCGATTTTCAGAACAAAATAATTTTAAGAAAACTCGATATGAGAAATTATCTTTGAATTAGTTTTGTTGACAATATACTTATTTCAATTATATTTTCGATTCTTTTTATTCATTTGAGTGCTTGTGGATGAACAATATTTCTTGTTTTTCCTTCGGGTGTGTTCACAACGAAATCAGACAGTTTTCCAACGCGTGAGCAGGCCACGTATAGTCGTCCATGTGAGAAGCAAGGATTTTTTAGCTCCATTCTGCACACTTGCAGGGATTGTCCTTACACCTTATTGATGTTCATTGAGAATGCGAGTCGTACTGGAAACTGAATTCGAATGGCATATCTGTTGGAATCATTGAAATACGTGGCAATACATCATCTATTATTAGCTGAGCTATTAAACTAGAATATTATGTTCACTGAGCTAATGATGATTATCGTAATTCCGCGCGATAGTTGTGAAGACTTTCTTCATCAATTCATCTTTGTTTGCTGTCATTTTGCAGAAGTTGGGTGGTAATTTAATGCAGTGTGTGCACTGATTTACTGTGATTTTTCGATTCCTAATCTCCAGCAACTGTTTCGCGAGATGACCGCCAGATGCATCATTTTTTAATTGAACACGCATATTCGTTCGTAATGTGAACTTCTTAATATGTCGCCATAGAATTGAAGATGTTTTTACTTGCATTGAGTTCATCAGCAGGTGTTGAGCGTGGGATAATTGTTAGAGTTTGCCGAAAATCGCCAGACAGTAAAATGAGTGCACCACCAAAGAGTAACCCAATAGTTGCTAGAATTAGTGATTTTAAAAATGTTGATTTGCAATTGTTTGCATTATTGTGTCATACACGATGCGCTGTTCCAGAAGAAATTTTAGAAGATTTGTTTTAACGACTGTATCCAAATCATGGACATCAAATTCAATGTCGCGTTGCAAATCCCGATCGAAAGCGTCATTTATAGGCCGATTTGGTGCACACATACCCAATTTAATCGATCTCCTGTCAAAAATCGCCTAACATATGTCTTTGATCAATACCAATGCTTAGTTTTACACGTTTTGTATGAGTTCCATCTTTGGATTATGATTCGTTATTCGCAAACGTCGTAAAATATCTTTGTTCATATAGTCTTTCTAATGCAAAGCATCAGCTGAATATAAATTCCGTCCTCTTTCAACTGGTTTGCCTTACTTTTGACGTTAAAACTTTTCAGCAGATGCATTCTATGTATAATATTGTGGTACTTCTGAATAAAGTAATGTTCTTACGAACATGCGAACATAATCTTGTTCGTATACTCAGAAGAATGCAGTTCAAGTTATGTATGACGCTGCTAGGAGCGAATAAGAGACGGCAGAAGGTAGTTTTGGTGAATACTGGAGAGACTGATGCCAGATTTATAGAAGAAACGAAGAGGTTATCAATAGGCTTCACAAGCTGCTAAGTAAGGAGACAGGTTGAGGTCCTCAGGTGCTACCGGTGTCTGGGGTATAAACACATAGCCTGAAGTTGCCACAAGAAGAACCGGTCGAAGCTATGCTTCGGATGTAGCAGCTGCAATCACCGCAAGAAAGATTGCGAGGAGAAAGCCAGATGTTTCTCTTGCGGGTTAGAAGGTGCCAAACACGAAGCAGGTAGCGGCAGCTGCCGAGCTTTTAGAAAGGCACTAGAAGAGGTCAAGAGTAAGGTGCCTACTAGGCGTAGATAGAGTTTAAGAGGACGGAAGCTAGATGACTATTGCAGATCCAAGCTGCGCTGACTTACCCGAGCCATCAGCAAGGGGAATCAACGGGAATCGATGTTCCCGCAAAACAGCAGATGATCAGACGGAATAGAGAGAAAGCAACATCACGACGGTGACGACACTCCGATGGAAGGCCACGTCAATGGTCAACACACCATGGCCCCGGCTCGAACTACTACTGCAAAAGCAGATTCCAAGTCGGATGTCCCAGGAAACAGGTCTTGCCAGTTTAGTGGGTATTCAGTCAATATCGCTAAGAATATCATAGCGAGAAATAAGCATTTTTAGGCTGACTGAGAGTCCCACACAAGGAAGGAGTTCGTACCCTCTTCTATCGTGCATCAAGGTATTTTGGATGACCTTGGATAAAGAAAAAAAAACAGAAACAACAAGAAACGCAATAGCAGTAGCAGCAGCAAAAATAAAAAGAATGATAATAACAATCACACTCGTAAGGCAATTTTCAAGTTTACAGAGAGAAAGTGCCGCTTGCCCGTCCACCATATATAACAGTATTTAATAACAATGCTGGTGAAATACACTAACCTTATCACTTTTTTTCTGAAACAGATGTTATACTCTCAAGCAATCGAAAAAAAAATCTGAAGACGATACAATGACACAAGATTATTTTTTCTTGCTCAATCATCCAATAACATACTTTTAACTTTATTGTACCTATACACTACCAGCCTGAGGTTAGTATACCTACTACCTGTATAGATCACTTGCCATACGTCTGAATTAAAAATTTGAAGCTCAAGAAGGCGTTTTTGACATTATATGTTGTGACGGTGAGATACCGTCGAGCCATCATCGGTAGGCTAGGACCGATAGGGAAAGAAGGAAAAGGGAAAAACGGAGAGGACAGTTAGGAAAGGATGGAAAGGGAAGAAAAAGCCGAAAAGGGATGAGATTAGCTTGGGCCAGCGAACGCGCATGAAGCGAGTTTTTGTTGGGGGTTGCGAGAAGCAATTTCCTCAAGGCGATTTCCCCCGCGAGAAGCAAATTCTGTTTTGGAGGACGTGAGACGCGTTCTCTGGAGTGTTTCCGTTCCTGCGATTGTTGTCGTGGCGGCTGTGCTTGAGCTGTCCCCGGTACAGTGTTTGGTGCGGAGTGTCCGGGTCCTGCTGGGATAGCAGACGACGCCGGACTCAGGGTCACCGAGGCCGATACCGTCGATCTCGGCCTTCGAACGCTGCCAGTAGGGACGCCTACTGACCTCAGCGCAACCGCTCCACTGCTCCCGTGTAGACTTGGCCTGCGAGAGGCATCGTCGGGGAGCGACCCCACATCGCCGTAAGTACCTGCCAACAGGCAGTTTATTGTAAAGGGCAGCGGCTCTAGATTAGCTCGCGTAGGTCTGCCCGGTTCGCGTTTTCGCGCCGCGAGCACGTCGAGCAAGCGCGCTCGACGTGCGAGAATCATACACACACCCGCGAGTAAAATTTTGTATTCCTTTTCATATCATTTAGCTGAATATATTTATTATTTTAAACTTGATCGTGAGTACTTCCTTTCTGTGTGTGCCCGATCCCCCTTTGTGCCGTATTATAGTCGTCGCGAGAGGCGACGACGTTCAAGGCAGCCGCGATACCTGATCCCACAGCGGTGTCTCGGCGAACGAGACCCGCAAAATATTTTACAGGGAGTGTCACCGTTGGGTATCCGGGCAACACAGGCCCGGTCGAAGTAGAGAGACTCCGCCTCGTTAATACGCATCGTGCACCCCGTAACAATGTATTCAAGTGTACTGATTACAGTTAAAATAAGTAAAAATTCTCTGAATCGGTGAGTCAATGTTAAAATTGTATTTAAAAATTTATTTTACTAATTACTCGTAAATGGTGACAGAAGCCCAAAAAAAATGTAAATACCGGCGCACAGAGTGGAAAATTATGTGTCAATAGGGTTTTTAACTTACCTTTTAACACGCAAAACACACTATTAGCAATAATCCTCCATACATATATTAGCATTGTAAAATAAAAATATTTTTTGACTTAAGCACGTTTATCACACAGTTAGTAGGGAAAAAGTTTAGCTCAAAGTTCAAAGAGGTGGGTGGAGCGCCAATATATGCAACAACGCTGGAAATTATTTTTCTCATATGGATGTACTTACATACACGCTTTCACGCATACGTAATCTTTTTTTTCTTGTGTTCTAAAAAAAAAAAAAAAAAAAAAAATAGATCTACTTAAAAATAAAACGGGTTCATTTAAAAGTAATTTTTCATACAAACAAAAATTAGGAGATTCATACAGATCATATAAATGCAATTTTAAGTGATTTCTCTGTAAGGTTACATGTAAAATTGCAATTTTGTAAAGCTTAACATGTGAAAAAAGGTACAGTTAAACGATTTGCAATTTTTTAGGGGTATTTCTTATGCTATTTTGAATATATGTTTGATGTTTGAATAATATCGGTCAAAAAATCTATGTGTGATCAACATCCTGAAGGGACATTCACTGGCATGTAATAGTACGCTGTTAAAGAAAGCGGTACTACACAATAGTTTTTCTTTTCGATAAAATTGTGTTTTAGGTATTGAATATGGACTAGAAATAAGTGTGTGAGCGTATGTGACATTAGAACGTGACATTAGAGATGTAATTAGCATAGGCGGTAGGAAGATGTTTTAAATCATTAGAAGATTCGATAAAAGCGCACAGTCTTGTACTGCCCAGCCTACATATTGTTTATATTGTATTGTACCATAATATATTGTTTGTAATTGTTCAGTTATGAAATAATAAAATATTAATTTAAACTGCACTTATCTAACGTAGGTATACTCATTCCAACGATAAGTGCACCACCTTCGTACAAAATATCATTTCAGAGAAGGTATATTTATATTTATACTCATCAGGGTGTCCAGCGATACACGGTAAAAAAATTCCATGACTTTTCCATGACCTTTCCATGACCAAACTCAAATTTTCCAGGTTGAAAGAAAAATATCGTGATAAAAATCAAGTGTTAATATCGAATCAATTCTTTTATAGAAAAATATTTTATTTATTTTTAATCATTTATACAAAGCAATTGCATTAAAAACGCTGACTAGAAATAAATTTTTTAAAACTTTGTTTACATTTATAGACTTTAACAAAAGGTTTTATCTTTAAGGCAATAAATTACGCATGTTACATATATGTTTTCTATAGATATTTAAGCTCAACTCCAAACAATTTTTCAAATTTAAATTTGTTTTTTTTTCATTTCAAATATTTTTTCATTTAACAACGCAGTTTTTTTGGCACAGTCTGCTAGTACTTTTTGTCTTTCATTTTCTAACTCTCGAATTTGCTTGGTGTCTTCAGCTTTCTTTCTTTTTAATTCTTCTTTTTCTACATATTCTTTTTTTTCTTTTTTTACAGCTTCTTTATACAAACTATGAGCATTTCTAGCTGCATGAATCATATCCTTATCAATGAGGCCTAAATCTATTTGACCTTTGTAATCAAACATTGCATCACAAATGGCTCTCTGAGCGATTAAAGATCTGTTTAATTGGTTTTCTACTAGGCAGTATTTATTTACACTGAAACCTCTTTCAAGAGACGCATTACCATGTGACAAAATAAAAACGATTTTTATAAATTTTAACAAATTTGAAAAGTTTTGATCGTCATTTGAATAAATTGTTATTAAATTAACCCAAAAGTTATCCAACCGCTCATTTTTTTCGTAAATTTTTTAAATCGATCTTGAATATCTTTGTTATTGCAAAAAAAAAGATATTCAGTCTTGACACGATCTGCTTCTATCCCAGAAATTATTTTATTCTCAACGAAAATAGTTAAAGTTAAATTCAAACGTGACTTTCCTCGGGATGACATGGAAATACTCGGATCAAGGCAAGAAATTCCTCGAACTAATGGAAATTTTATGGGTGATCTGTCAAACATTTTTATTAAAAACTTTTGAATGCAAGCTTTGCATTGTTCTTTAAATTGTAATATTTCAAGTTTCGTCAAATTTTTAGAAGATCTTAAAGCATCTTTTGTTGTAAAACCCACATCAATTTTATCAGATACCAGAAGATTAGCTTTGTTTTCAACATCAATTTTATAAAACTCGGTACCACTTATGACTTCTGGCTTTATGATTCTGTTCATAAAAAGCTCAATAATTAGTTTCAAAGAGTTGTATAGAAAGGGTGCATATGGTTTGTCAGTCTGAAATTCTGTTAAAAATCCCTCTATCTCTGAAGCCATGGACTGAAAAAAAGCTAATTTAGCATCTAACAGTGAATCTTTTAACATCCCTTCCACAACTGAGAAATCATTACTTTTGGGAATTTTTTTATTAGTAATACAGTAATCGACGTATTTTTTCATTGGTTTGAGAACTTTTCTTGCTTGACTAACAACATCAACATTTTCTAGCCAACGTACAGAGCAGAATTTTTTAGGCAACATAGTGCTTTCAGTAACATTACAATAATCTGTTATGCGAGCAGGTGAATATTTGAATAATTTATAAAGCGCATATAAAAACGTGGAGATATTCCATTGGGTACTTTCTATACCTCCTTTAAAAGCACAGTTAAGCGTATGTAATCCGCATGTACCTAAATCTAACAAAGTTTTGCTATTAGGATCCTCATTAAGATGAGTCTGAAGATCTCTTAAAAACTTTAAATTTACATTGGGGCCATCCATAGAAATCTGAATAAGTTTACTTAAAATTTGTTGCGAAATATTACTCCTGAATGCATCTAATAATGCAGCAGCATTTGTATGTCCCAAAAATATAGATGTGAAATATCGTGTACTTACTTCATTTTTATGTTCGTCCCAAAACCTTATAACTACATCCATTTGCTGTTGCTGGGTGATTTTATTAAGACTTTCATCAAATCCTATAACTACGAAATCACACTTCTCAACTGTAGATAACACCTTTTTTTGAAAATATGGACCAAGACCAAAAACAATGGTGTATCCAGCCTTTGATTTTTTTAATTGTAATTTTTGTACGACCTCATCATTAGGGAAAATTGTTTTCAAATTATCAACTAATGTTTCAATGTCTCTGAGGGATTGGTGATGAGTAGTACTATAGAGACACCAAAAAATTTCCATTTGGGTCACCTTATCATTAAAAACAAACTGTTCAATGGTCACTCGTTTATTAACCGAAATCTGTGAATTTGAAACTTCCTGCCCAGAATTACCAATGCCGCTCGACGGAGTTGACGATAAAACTATTTTGTTAAGAGAATCTTGACTTGTAAGACGTAGTCCTTGGTCTATAGGAAGTGTTGAGAGCTTTGCTCTTTCCAATGCCCCATGACGACTATTTTTCCCGTGACTATCTAGTGCTGATCTACCCATATTACTTAATGATAGATCTTTCTTACAAATAGTGCAATGGAACTTTTTTGGATCATGATCACTTGCTTCTGTTACCCAGTAATATTCTTTCATTTGTTTCCATGATGGTTGGAAATGACAATGTTTTGATGGAGCCATTGAAAATTCTGCAAGTCAATAACGATAAATCATATTCATTACGATCTGACATTAATTTTTCTATTATTTACTTAGGAAAAAAATATGGCCTAATACTCAACGAATATACTACGTATAGCATTAGAACAAAATTATATAGTCAAAAAAGTTGGTTAGATAGCGTCACCATAAATACGTACGGCAGCGTATACATACACTCTTCATACGTATTTTTGGTATCGCTGTCACTGCCGAATCAACTTAACAACTTTTTTGGTGTATACGAACTGTAATACGCATAGAAGGTGCAAGAAACAGCATATCTATGACTATATTTCATACACGACGACACATACTCAACAGTTTGATCAACTTAAAGTGAATAAGCACTCATACTTACTAATTTTTGTGTCTCTATGAACTACTGGGAAGAATCGATGAAACCATCAACTTTCCGTTTATCTGCGGGACAAAGGCAGATGCTAAGTACTGTCTGCTGTATACATACATGTATATAGATCCCAGACAAAAACGACCCAGGGTTACTGGATAATTTAATCTAATCTTTACTGTATCTCTCTTAAACGAATCTTACGCTGTACTGTCCACCTCAACACTTCGTAACGAAGTGCTCACTGAGTCCGCTCTCGACTTGTTCTCGGCCTCGTTCGTCCTATTTGTGTATGTATTTTTATATCGGCATTCACTACACAGCGATACTCGCGTCAGCTTCGCTCGGCTCTTTATCGAGTCTTCCCGACTACTCATTTTTTCTCTTCCTTTTTATACTATAGGTATGTTCGTAAAGCAAAATTCTAGCGAACGCGGGCTGCCCGCGTCTGCCCGAACTCGACCCAACAATCGAAGAACGAGCGTTCTTTGGCCGAGTTCGGGCGACCTCGGACTAAC
>NW_019379512.1:281833-300013 GCF_000648655.2 Copidosoma floridanum | reverse complement strand
TTTTTTTTTTTTTTTTTTTTTTTTTTTTTTTTTAAATTGGTTAAAACAAAAAGAAATAAAATTAAAAAAGCGTGCTGTAGTATAGTGTCATAAGGTTGTGTGGTGTGGTGTGGTGGCGTCGTATGGTGTACTGGGGACCGGAAGTACGTCATGGGGGTTAGGGCAAAGGGGGAAAAATCAAGCAAAATCTACTTCCGTTACATTTTCTCCCAAGGTCACCAATCTGAAATCGTTGATTTACTCTGTAGGGTAGGACGCGCCTACCGAAGTATGACTTCAAAAACTTCTTCTAATTTCTAAGTAAAAATTTCTACCAAGAAGTATACCTAATAAGTAATAAATTTTGACTGTTTGTTGTGCTCCAACACTAAATTTTTATTAACTATGCGCTTGTGCCTGGATTCCGACAAGGACCAATGCTTAGAATGGGCTAGTGCGAGGGAGGGCGGGAGGAGTAAGAAAGGAAGAAGGGAGAAACACGTGGCTCGGCCCCTGACCCAAGCCTGACACATGCGCACGTAGCAAACGTAGTTTGGCAAATCAATCAAAGTAAAGGTTGAGTAGTACATTACGTAATTTTTTTTTGCCTATGTTTATACAATTTTTTACTCACTAATCAGGAAGTGGTTGGATTTGTCAATAATGTAGCAATCATTCAAAAAGATGATCTGCGTTCTTTTGCACCAATTTTTATGGACAGATTTGTAATCAATACTAAAAAAAAGAAAAAACCCGCATGAATCTATTTTTAGCCAACAATTCGGTAACATTTTTTCGGAAGTGCAGCCTAGTTTTGTTGTTATTGGCTATTACTTTTTTTGCCCCGCAGTTTTACTGCTGAACTGCCTACTCTGATTTTATTGTTCATCGTAGTGTAATGGATGCACTAACTCTTTTCAAATATTGAAGTAAAAAAAATTGATTTTCCTAAATTTAAGGTCAGACTTGTAAAAAATTTAATAAAAGGTCAACTTTTTTTTAATTTATGTTTATGAGAAATTTTTGAGAAATACATATTTGAATTACAAAATTTTTTAACATAGATTGTTTAACATATCTTGAATGTGATAGGTTTACTAACATATCTTGACTGCAAGACGTATTAGCAAGCTCAAATTGATTACAATTCTTGTAATATGCAATTCACAAAATCTTTTATAAAGCTCATTCTCTCTTTTTTTTTTTTTTTTTTTTTCGAACGCTTACCAAAACTTCAAATACTAAAGCTGCTAGACCAAGAGCATGAATCGTCAAATCTGGAGGGTTTTTTTGTTTTAGGAAAGTGCAACATAAGAGTGGTCAATAAATAATAATTGAGTGCTTTTACATTCAGTTTTCGCCTGGAGGAGAGAAAAAAACGTAGTTTTCGTCCGGACTAGAAAAAAGGGCATAGTCTTCGCCTGGACGCAAAAAAAGGCATAGTCTTTGTCTGGGATCAAAAAAGCATAGTTTTCGTCCAGGCTACAAAAAAGGGCATATTCTTCTTCCAGAAAGTCAAAAAGGCCTAGTTTTCCTCTAAAGAGTCGGTATGAGGTCGTTGAAGGGCTGGGGGGTGTCTTGATAAAAATAACATAATTTAGAATAACAGAAACAACATCCGTATACATTTACCATGTTAATAATACCTGTTACCAGAAAATATTGATTAATAGCATCTAAACATGTTTGTATTAGTTTAGTTTTAAGGTTTATGTATCATTATGGTTTGCTAATAAAATAAATTTTGAAATAAAATCATATTTATACAGAGGCGTTTAGTATTAGTTAGAGGGAAGAGGGATTCTAGACTAAATGTAAGCTAAACTAAATAAGAGAAAAAAACGGAATTCCACCTTATTTTGTAAGGGATAGTAAGGTGTCAATAAAGATTTGTAAAGGGCTATGGGGAGTTGTGGGGGTGGAATGTCCCACACAGATAATTAAGTAATATAAGTGGATGTATGTTTATACATCTTGCTATATTATACAGTTATTTACAAGAGATTGTCCACAGCTCTAATCTCTACCCCTCTCGTGCTTCCCTCAGTCCCCCTTTAAAAGAAGGCGAAATTCCTTTAATTTCTTTGTAAAATAAACCTAATAAAATTTGTTTAGCCCCCCTCATCACCCCTCGAACTCCTTGACCTCCCTTACACTTTTCTCTCGGCTCTCCACAGCCCCCCTCAAAATAAGGGTAAATATCTTTTTCCTAAAAATTCCAACACGCAGGACTGTTGTTAAATAATTATATGCAACCCACGAGAGGAAACAAAGAATACCTTAGATCTTTTACTTGTCAGTTACTTATGAGCTGATACATTCCTTAGTTATTTATCCTAGGTGAGTAAAATACTATAATTACTCTGTAAAATGAACCCAATTTAACTTTGGTCAATCTCTCAAACCTCCTTCCATTTTTCGTGTCCCTCCTCACTCCCCTCAAGAAAGACAAAATTCTCTTTATTTGTTTTGAACTCTTCCCCTACTTATCCCCCTCAGCTCCTTTTCCAAATAAAGAAAGATTCCCATTACATCCCTGTAAAAGTAACCCTATTAAGTTTTGGTTAACAAACCAATAATATTTTGACTTAGCTTCCTCCTCACCCTTCCATTTGCTTCCTTACACTTTTTATTTGGGTGAAACAACTTATCACCCTCCTTTGCTCCCGAAAATAAGGCTAAATTTCCTTTATTTCTATGTGAAATCAACTCAATATATCTTGTGTGCATTTTCATCTATTTTTTCTACGCCACCCGTGAGGCTAATAGATGCGAGTGTTGATTTTTTTGTTATTATTACGTCGATCATTCTAGAAAATAATTTAAATATACTTATTTGTATGACACGGTACACGTATGTGTAAAAATATTTTGTTGTTACATTATAGTTAAATAATAACACCTATAAGTCATCGCTAATTCTAGACTTATTCGTTGTACAAAGAAGTTTTATAGAGTAACTTTATGACACTAATAAGTCTAAGGGTTAAATAACGAACAGGTGCACCTTCAAATTAGATGTACAATATTATGCATGTATTTGTTTATTTATTGCACAAATTTTTATACAAACTACTTATAATAAATCTAGTTTAAAGAAGGAATGGAGGAGTTTTGTCGCTTCGTAGTTTGACAGGGCTCTGTAAAGTGACTTATGAAAATGAGCCACCCAAAAGCGTGATACTTTCACGGGTTGTATTATTTCATAACTAAGAATAATTTAAGTTCATGTATGTATTAGTATCATGTTATATAAATGCATGTAAAGAATGAAAATTACGTACATAGTATAACAATAATATTCACGAAAAAAAGGTCAGCACACCAGGAAATGTATACTCATTAGTAAATTTTTTTTAAATACATGAAAACTAATTTAAAAGAATATTGTTTTGAATTGAATAAAATAACTGTTTATTATTCGTACTTATAAAGCACACATTCATGCCTTCTGGGTGGTGTCTTCAATTGATGTAAACAAGTATATATTTGAGTATGCAACGGTCTGTAAGGCGTTGGTATGCGGAATCGGTAGGGAGTCCAGTAAAATCGTGTGGGGGGGGGGTTGGTAGGGGATATAGAGGTATGGGCTTGAAGTGTTACAAGTCGAAATACCGTAGAAAAAGATTTAATTTTTCCCTGATTTGTGCTGGTATGTTTACCTTGTAAGTAATGTTAGAAACAAAAATTAGAATTAAATTTGGATGGGGGAGAAAGACTATAGTGTAATGTTATAAATGGTTTGTGTTCTGCTTTAATTTTGTTGGGTTTCAATCACAGAAAAATGATGTGAACTTTTCCGTTTTTATGTAGGTTGTGGAGGATGTTGATTTCTCTGAGGAGGAAACGGGTTATTTGTGGAGGAGCTGCTATGATAGTTATGTAGGGTTGGGAAAGGAGGTTACTCAGATTTCATCAAGTTAAAGTAACGGGGAATTAAAACAACGTTTTACTGATTTTTTTATAGTAATGATACCTAATGATTGATCGTAGTTTATTTTATTTGTTTTGAAAATGTACCAGCTAAACTATGTAAATGAAGGATAATCATGAATACAACACTATAGTGTTAAATCCATGTTAATATATTCAGCATAGAAGTAACAATTTTTTTATTTGAACTCGCACACGCTCAGATAAAGTTACATTCTCTAGCAATCAAATGTGATGCTAGTAGTGGATTGCTTAATTAATTAGAATATTCCAATGCCCTAGTTAAATCACCTACTGTAGTCAATTACTAACTATATTTGCCAAAATTAACCAACACATACTAATACACTCAGCGCCTTACGTATGAAATTAATAGTTGGAACAAATCATTCTGTTTTGACCTTAACTAGTCCCTCATTGTCGTTTCTTCGTTAAAAATGTGAAAAATGAAATGATTTTATCTGTAATGCATTCTTTGTAATATAAATTTTTTCCTCTCTTTATTACAACCTGCTATCAACTATGTAGTTTAATTCAGCAGAAATGAAATTCACAGTATGTAAGCAAAAGCAGATTCATTAACATGATTTGATACTTCAAATTTTGCAGTCAAGAAAATGAATTTTTATGAATAATTGCTTGTATAATTGTTGGCATAAAACTTTTTAGGAGCACTGAAAAAACTATACAACTGTTAAATTCAGTTCTATTTAACTTTTTTTTTAATAAAAATATTGACTGACTTTACGTGGGTTAAGTTTGAAACATCCTAACTGGCACTTCTGAGTGTAACCACATAGTTGATTGTGATTGATATACGAAAGCGATGAATTCTAAATTATATACTTAACTTTGATTAAAAATAATGATTAAACACCAACAAGACACCACAATTCAAAAAATTTTGACAAGATTTCTCGCTTAATGAGGAATTTATCAACAAGAAGACCAATGACATTGTGGGCTAACGAATTATTCTAGAAGTATTAATCTGTTATGAAAGTCTAGTAGATTAAGTCTTATCTAAATAATTTTTGAATATTTAAATACTGAACTGATACCATGACTAATCAAAGAGTTACAGTTCGAAGCAGTTATGCTTGATTGTGTGATATTTTTATTAAAGCTTACATTAATCTTTAGATGTTACGTCCTCATTCGCACCTACCCACATAAATATTTGCATAGTCTTACGTTTGACAGTAAAATACCTTAATTATTAGAGGATATTTATACAATGTTATTTCATTTTAAATGCAAGGTACAAACAAAGGTATGGGATAGTGTCCATATGTAGCGTTGAAGGTGTTTTTGAGAACGCAATGAAATAATCACACAATATATTACAACCTTGAGCTAAATTTAATTACAAAGAAACTTTTTTTAACAGAAAACAACTTTTTATTAGTACATGGTGTGCAGCTGATATTAAAAGTTCCAAATATTAGCTGTGATGTATGTTATAACAATACTTGCGTACATTTACTTTTAACTTGTCAGTATCATGAAATGATTTTAATTTTACTAACAAAATTTTGGGAACTTAATCGTTTAACAAATGAAACAATAACAAACAAATAAAATAACTAAAATAATAATTAAGAAATAAAGATATACTTAGTGAAAAATGTTTATTTAATGTCGATATTTTAGTATTAGAATGTCTTAAGCATCATTGAAATTGGTGAAAAGAATCTGTTTCACTGTTATCCATGTCATCCTCACCAACACAAAATGAAAATGCGACATTTTCTCTGAAAAAAATTGATGAGAACAAAAAATACTTTCATGATTCTAAGACGAATAAAAATGGGACAGACAAAGAAGATAGACGAAGTCAAAATTCATCATCTCCGTCCTCAAGTTCTACCTCTGACGATGAATCGGAAACAAGTTCGGAAGAAAAACCAGAATCCTATAATCAAAATGTAAAAAAAAAAAACATTCAGACTACATCTACAATAGCCTTTAGTGATAAGGGCGACGAGGTAACAGATGAAAGTGACATTGAAGATGATCTTGTGTCTGCAATTAATTATAACACAATCACTTCTTTGGCTGCTTTAAAAGATATGTTGCAATCTTCTGGAGAGGATTCAGAAGGAGTTGATAGCTTTTTTAATCATTATTTTTTATCTCATGTAAATCGATTGCCTTCAAGAAATCAAACTCATAGCCCTTACCCCTGGGGAAGACGATTATCTGAATGCCGCGAGGAAGATGAATATGAAACTGAAGAAGGTAATTTGTTTTGAACTCCTTGCTAAATAGTGTTTTTAAATTTTTAACTAAGGTGTTTTAAACGAAAATACTCATTTTACAAATTCATGTCTAATGTACTTATAGGAAAAGCTAGCGACTCAAAAGAAATCTGCTCCACTCAAAGTGCAGAAATTTTATTTGGTCAGGAATCCAAAGATGAGCAAAAAACTAGTGAATCAACAGTTTGTCATCCATCTTCTTCTTTTGAAAAACTGAGTCCAAAGAAAACGGAGATAAACATCATACAAAATTTGAAAAATGTAGAATCTCAGTCTACTTCATGTTTGGCATCAATAAAAGTCACTAATTGCAGTTTCATATCACCACCATCAAGAAAATCATCTTTACGTCGACGAAACACTACGGGTCCAGGAATGGTTCTTCCTGCAATGGATAATCTTAGCGATAGTGCTAGTACGACGTTTTCAAAAATTAGTCCTCTTCAAAGTCCACATTTAGATAAAAGATTTTTTGACTCTAGTCTCATTGAAATGAAAAGTCAAGCAAGTAGTTCTAGTACACTTGATTATGATTCTACTGACGAAATATGGATTCGTAGAATAGATGTTCGACAGGACTACAAATATCAAGTAAGTTTTAGTATAAAGACTCACTCATATTCATACAACTATTTAACGTACGTATGCTTACTGACAACTAAAAAATTATGAAATTCAAGCAAATATTGAATAATCAGTAAATATTTACTGCTGCACTATTGTTATTTATTAAATAAGATGTTAAATTCAAAATTTTGAATATTTTTTACATAACTTCTAGTATCTAGTAGAAGGGAATAAAATTTATTAATATTGATGTTTACTTCATGCAGATTCATTCAGATTTTCATAAATAGTTGAGAAACTTGGAAAAGTGTACATGTTAGTTTTTATTTAATTAAATATTTATTTTATTTGCCTCAAATAGCTTATACATTTTAATTAAGTTAGTTTAAAAAAGGTAATGTAGAATTTTCTCGGAAGGGCCGTTCCTGTCACGAGCTAAGCTGAGTCCACGTCAAAAGCAAAAAATAAAGTCTGAACTTTAATGATAATATATAAACAATGCATTGGGTTTTAATATGTACATTAGCTGACTGTGTAAAGCTTTTTGCTCAGCAGAGGGGTTCACTCAGATTTTGCTACGCAGAGCACTTGTAGAAAATTAATAAATTTGTAGCTTTACTCATAGCAATCTTTTGGTTTCATCATAAGTATTAAGCTTTAAAGGCATAAATATAAATCTGTTTCTAAGATATCAATGAAATGGAATAGATAACAATGCATCAATTACAAATTTATTACAAATGTTCGGGATACATTTAACTATTCATTTTAGAGTATTCAAAGGTTCTGCTTGCCATACGTAACAATATTATCGAGAATGTAATTCAAACTGAACAATAGTTTAGTACCCCTATTTGCTCTCAACCTATATAGTAAAGGAGGTTATCGTTAATTTTTTAAATAACTTCTCGTAAGTACCAGCCATTTACGTTTTAATAAATAGTACAAATTTAACATCGCAAAACCAACAAAAAAGGATAGATTTAACAAAACGTCAAAAGTTAAGAGCAACTTTATCACGATTTAAATATACTTTACTATAAGACGTAGCCAGTTTTTTTTTAAATTGAAAATATTAAAGATGGCTCGTAACATATTTGTAATATTTTAGTAAATGAATCGTATGTATATATTCCATATCATGCTCGTTTTTTAAGAGAATTGAATAAAAAATTTATAGTTATTTATGTACATTTTCTATTAAAATATGGGAACCGACGTCTTAGAAACCCAATGTTTTTAAAACAACACGTCAAGCTCAATAAACTTTACCACGTTATGTGGGTTAACCGCTTTTATCCTAAGTTTCAACATTTTTGTGAGAAAATAATTTTTTAGCATAAACTGCCCTTCAACATTTTGTTTACTAACCCACTATGTCTACGCTTTGTTTATGATTATGTATAACAGCGTAGTCGTGCGTTTGTTCGTTCTATCTTCTAGACCTACTTTATATTAGTGGAAGAGAAAAAGAAAAGTATAAGTAATTTTACAAAATATTAAGAACTTTTAAGTACTTCTGCGATGTGACTTGAATCTTAGTTTGTACTAATTATTTTGCAACGTATTTAACATCTTAAACTAAATTTTTTATATCTCAGTTCTCACAAAATAAAAATTGTAGTATTTTTTATTAAATTTGGTGCATTTCATTAGCAACCACAATGAAGTTATAACTGATGCTTTTCTAATCCCTTTTGCTGGAGCCCTATATTTGTATCTATGAATATTATACGTAAATAATTTGAAGCAAGATATCTACAGCTAAAAAATTTGAATAGAGCTAGCTGTTCATCCTTCAGTTAGCGTTAAAAATAATTTATGAATTGTAACCTATTACTATAAATTATTTCTTTCGCAGATTGATACGAACTCGAAAAAATTAAGGTTCTGTGATGACATTTATGATTGCACAGTAATCAATTTCTTATGCATAAATCTAACGTGCTCTGTTAAATAAGTTGATTTAATTATTCTTGAGCATACAATATTTAAAAAAAAACTCTCAGTTTCAGTGTGCAGCCAAAGTGGAAGAGTAATCAAGTGTGTCCGTGTGCAGGAGTCAAGCAGAAGCAAGAGCTTGATTTGTGTATTTTCTATAGGATGACGTAATATACGAAAACTTTTTTTCTGTCCTGACACACTTTGCAATCTTACCACGATGGTTGTATGTAAATTGTTAACATATAAATTGTATGTTTAAGATATATTTCAGAATTGCAACTCGTTTTTGAGATAAAAAAATGTTGCAGACTGTTTTTTTTAATAGAGCTAAAATGTTATGATCCATACTTTAACAATTTTACAAATTAAAAAATTAAAATACCGTAATATAACCTTTTTATGATATAATGTATTTATAGAACTTGGGCTCAGAAACATTACCAGTGGCTGGTGCAGAAGGCAGTGATTCAGCACTTTTTTTTAATGAAACGCATAATCGTCCAAGAGCAGGTATTTAAGCAATTAATGTTTATTATTGCAGAAAATCTCATGATTCCTTTCCAGGTACTTGGGATAATATGACTTCAATTCAAAAAGGATTGTCAGATTATATTACTACTCCCACAAAATCCATGTCTCGGTCGCACCAGCAAATTGAATCAACAAAAAAGTTCATTTCGTCCCAGCGTGATTTAATCAATAAACACGGTAGACGAAATAATAATTATGAGAGTAAAAAAAGTATAGAATCATTTTCTTTTGCTAGTAGTAGTCCATCTCAAAAGAATGTACGGGATGCATTTCGACCTAGAAGTAAATCAGATGCAAGTAAAACAAAGAAACCTAGTATAATCACAAACATGAAAAATGTCGTGCAGGTAAGCTAACATACATTTGTTTCATACTAAAAAAGGTTTACACTTATGGACTTAGTTGATATAATCTTTTTTTTTTTTTCATTGCTATGATAACTCTATGTCGAACTTTAACTATTTCTAACACTTTTACATGATTTGGCTTGCAAAGGGCTTTGCTGTATAGCTTTCCCTTCAATCGAATAACATTCTAAGGAGGTGAATAGTTTTTCATTCACAGAACTTCTTGAGATTTGGTTGTAGAATTTTAAAGCTACTTAAAAGGTAAGACAATCATTGGGCACGCAAAAAAAAGAATAAAGTGATTCTAAGTAAGCACAAGCTCGTATGTTATTACAGAAATACTTAAGTTCATCCGGAAAAATGTTGTGCTATTCGTCAATTTTCGTTTTAAACATGCCAAAGCTTAAAAAACAAGTTTGAAAAGCCCATGGATCCCTGTAAATCTCTAGAGAATAAATAAAAGTGCTATCGATGCTGTGGCAATACCTTGGTCCGATAAACTTGGATGGCAACTATGACGTGAACATAGAGATATAAGAATAGAGTACGTGAATGCCCATACTTGCTTCTAATGAGAGTGTCCACACGTAAGAGAGATAATTCTGCCAAAGTACCGTATTATTCCCTCTCTATCAGCAACGTTTATTGGCTAACTAGCAAACGTTAAAGGATACCTTCGCCCACTACCCTCTCGAACGCCAGTTATTAGCCAATGAGGGTTGCTAAGAGATAGGGAATATTGTGGTACTTTGGCAGCATTTTCTCTCTTGTCTACATATACTTTTACGGTTTTTTTCGTACTAATATCTCTATGTAGTCAGGGCACAAGACGCCAAAAGATCGCCAGAAATGGAAGTCTTTTCTACATTACCAACTTTGGTCTTAAAATTTGTAAAAAAAAAATACGCAGAATCATCCTAAAGTCTCGAGATTAAGCAAGGTCGAGCACATTACTTTTTAATGCAAAATAAAAATTTGTTCGTTTTCTTTTTTCAGTTTTCATAAAATATATGAAAATTTATAAATCTTGTGAAATAATGTTTCAAATAAAAGTTGTTCAAGCGATAATTTTAAAAAGACAAGGACTCTAGAAAGATTGAAATCTTCTTTTTGATTGTTTAACCTAGTAATGAAGGCTTTTTATAAGCAAAGTATTAGTAAAAATTGATAAAAATTAACGTAAGCCAAGTATATTGTAGTCTTATTTGTGCTTAACAACAAGCTGCAATTCAGATCAAACAATTTGTAAATGGCAACCTACTGCAAAATTCTTAAGTTGAAATTTTGATTGTTTATAATTTTGGTCCTACCTATAATATTAAAATCAAACTTCCTGGAATCGACAGATATTAACAAAATCTTAAATTTTTCTCAAATTAAGATTGTTAGATAAATAAATGAAATATTTATTTGAAAAAAATCAGTAATTAAGGACCGTATTTTTGTCAATTTTTTTTTTAGAGATCTGAAGCAATTGCATTTGGGTGCGCTGATTTTTTTCAAAATTGACAAAAAAAAAAAAATTGTTCTACGACCACTGAAAGCCAGGATACTCTATTTCCACCTTTTTTTCTTGTAGCGACTTTTCCATTTACTTTTTCGACGTCAGACCGTGCCTAGCCTCTTCTCCAATGTTTAATGAACACTCGAAATTTTTTTCGAAGCGACCGTTTCGTTCCAAATTAATGATAAATTTACTGCATTTTTGTGTGCGACAGCCTGCCATGAACCAAGCGCGCTGACGGCACACAAAGTGACTCGAAGTCGCACAAAGAGAGTGGAAGTATGCGTGCCCTCTACCGCCATAGGTTCTTAGATGGTTTTTTTAGAACGAAGTTCTTCATCGTGGGTTACGATAGGATATATAATCTCCGTGTATTTCCTATGTATACGAACGGTCGGGAACGGGGACCCATCAGCCAGACAGTGTAAGAAAAAAGCGTGCACATTTAGGGGGGGGGGGTACAGAACAGCAGTGGTGACACAGAGAAAGAGGGAAAGAAAGCCAGTTAGCCAGTGCTAGGATCCAGTAGCCAGAAAGCGTAAGGAAAAAGCATGCACTTCCATTTTTGCTGTTTTTGAAAAAAAAAGCAACAAATTAAAGATAATTTGATTACAAATTAAATGCAAAAAAGGATTTTTGCAAACGGATGTTATTTAAATAAATGGGAGCACTTTTTTTACCGACATGCATACATACGCAATCGTGTACGCGCAATGACAAGTGCAGTGTTATGAATATTCCTATTGCCGTATCGTAGTGTGTTACTGTATTCAGTGTCCTCGTATACAATGTATACATGCACGTATGTATGTGAGTGCAACATGTTCACAGAGTTATGGATGCACCCATAAAAGTGTGCATGTATGATAGTGCGTGTGTATTTTCTACTTTTACTGTGCAAATGTGTACATGTTTGCCTGCACGTATGTGTATAAAATACAGTAGTTAATATTAATATTCAGACACTAGTTTCTTTCAAAATTTGATGTCAGACTTCTGGAAAAACATAAAGAGTGAACAAATTTTTTTAAATCCAATTTTGTAGCGTCTGAAAAGTACTCATTTTTTTATGCTTACCAGCTGCTTGCTGATCGGTATTTTTTTCTCCATAATTGGAGTCAGTGTATGAGTAGGAATTTCATTCTCCGTACCCTTAGTAGATTCAGGCAAAAAATCTAAACCTTGATTTTCATGTGAATAATTTATATGATTATTTTCTACAACAAACGAGTAAGCTTCTACTTCTTCTACATAAGCATTACAAATTTCTAAAATTACTAAAAATTTTGTTTTTATTGATTTTGATAGTAAAATATGCATTGAAATAATATTTTATATTTTCACTACGAACCTTCTTCTGTCTCTTCCAAATTTTCATGACTGTGTGATGCTGAAGATTTTTTTACTGTCTCTACATTTTCTAACCTTGAGGTAAAATGCCCAATACTTGGATAGATTTTTCGAAACTAATTTTAACGCTCATATTTCGAAGTTAATGTGCAATACTTCCATAATTTTTAAATATTAACTTGTAATTAGGATGCCTTAGGGTTGTATAACACACATAAAATTTTTTAAAACAGCTCTTAAATAATAGTTATCGTACACTTTAAAACATGTCAACTTATCGGAGTAGTTGGACAATCATTCTCGACTGTCGTAGTAGTTGGACAACTTTGAAAACCAAAAGTTAGACAATACTGCAATACTTGGACAAGGTGAAAAGCAGTACTTAGACAATACTAACTTAAACGATTTTACAGTTTTATAAATCATGATAAGGCGCAAGTACTTATTAAAACTAAAGTATACATTTAGAAAAATACCTTATTACGAAAAAAGGTTAACAAAGGTGATAAATAATAACAAATTTATTACTTGAGATTCGAAAATAAAATTTTTAATCTTTTTTCCAAAAATAATTTATTGAATACAAGATAAATCCTTCAGGGTGTATTTTGATTTTCAACATTTTTAATTGTGTGGAATCACACTTCTCCTTCTTGATTTTTCAATTGCAAACGAATTATGCAACTCAATTAAGTTCTCACCTCGGTTCTCACTCAGTTTTTTTAATTGTTCTATCAGTGAGATAGTGTAAAACCAATTTTACTAATTTTTTTAGTTTAGTTATTTAAGATTTATTTTGAATAAGATTGTAATTTTTCTTATTTCTCTTTTTTGTTTTTGTTGTATGACCTCCACTTTTGTTTTTTTTCATTCTTTTACTCTTTTTTTAAACATTTTTCCTCTTTTCAAAACCCATACTTCATCTGTATTTACAGTGAGTTGAAAGTTAAATTTTAAAAATGTTGAAAAAACAATTTTCTTAAAACGGTGCTGTCCTTAACAACAAAACTGATTAGTACAGTTTTTTTTTTTTCTACAAAGTACTACACTTTTTATACACTTGAATTTAAAAAATTCGCGTAAAAGATTAACTACGTTACAAGGTAAACAACTTTGATTGTATGTCTATGTACTAAAATTTATTTATTTAAAAATTCAAGTATATCATCAATAATAATCATAGCACTACTAATCTATTTCGTTTTTTAAAATACTATTTAGGGTAAAATACTAAAATTTTCACTGTCCAAGAATTGGTCTGAATTGTAGTTTTGTCCAAGTATTGGGCATTTTACCTTATGTCAGCAACAGGATTTAAAATAACATGATTCATCTCACTACGTACATAGTTTGATTCCACCTCAGCACCTTTTTCTGATAATTTGTCTTGAGCTAGATGAATTATTTGAATCTTACTTCGGACTTTTTATTGACTTTGAATTCTAGGCTGGCTAACTGTTATATCTTTATATCTTTATCTATATATACCTGTTATATCTTTATCTATATATTACAAAGAAAAGGAAAAATTACTTTAACATATATACAATTCATCGAAGTAAAAACATTAGACCACTGTAAATAATTTATAATATAAAGACTAACTAACGGAAAGAGAAACGATAAAGGTATTTAAGAACAGTCATCGTAAATTGTTCGTGTAATACTACTTTTCATAATAATAATAATGTCTATTCCTTGAACACCCTTAACTCTCAGCCAAAATTTGAACAAAACAGGTAGTTGTGGATCGCCTATCCATATTCTTGATTCATAATTTAATTAGAATTGTGTTAAAAGGTCATCTGGTATGTAAGACACAACTTCTCCAACAAATACTTTGTTAACTTGATCACTGTTTATTATTCTAGTTCATACTTTTTTTTCTTTTGTAAAACATTATATTCGACCCTATCAGGATTGAATGGATACAAACCACTTGCATCAAATCCACTTTTGATCACATCTTTTTCATTTTTCCAAGAATCTAATGCTTATTGCAAAACATGTGATAAGTCTTGTTTTTTAGGCCTCTTCTGTTATTTTCAAGTTTTTATTTCTGACTGTATCGTTCCATACTTTACTTTTGAATAGACCAACCTCCCCCCTTTAGCCATCTCTCAGCCCCCCTTAAAACAAGGCATAATTGTTTTTATTTCAATGTGAATCTAACCTGAAAACCAAATAAAGTTGCACCCCTTATTTTGTTTAATATTAATGTAAAAACAATCCAATGGCTTAACTATGATTCGACGAACAGCAATATTTTTATAATTACTAAAATGAAAGATTACCTGGTTTTAGCTGTTCAATATTTTACTTTTTTCTTTTTGCAATGACGTTTTGGCAGCTATATCTTTCAGCCCTTATCAAGCACAACTATTATACAAAAATCCTAATGGTACGTTTTTGAATTAAAACCTTATTTTGAACAGAATTAGGGGACCGTCTAAAATGTTGTTATTTCTTACAGTTAAACTGTAGAATGCACAACTTGGAGGAGAAAAGCTGGCCATGCATTTTATGTTATATTGTTGTTTAAGGTAGTCTTATCGAAAACCAACGTGATTTTTATTTAAAACGAAACTTAGGAACGAAAGCAGTCTTTTTGTTTTTGAACTAATTGGAGAATCAGAGGAACACCTAATTATAATAGTAATATTAAATTTGGCATCCACTATAATTCAATCATAATTAAAATAAATTTATTGACACAATGCAATCATTAATTTTTATTATTTGTCGAACTAAATTTTCTACCAAAGTTAAAAATGATAAAGATCAAGATCTAAATTAAGATGCTTTTATGCACCTCAAGTTAATGTTGAATCTCATCAAGTCATCTTCAAACCGCCTTAAATTGCCTTATCATACGTTTAATTTTTCGGTTCATGCACTGTTTTCTTCGACGGTTGCCCCGGGGTGTCAAAGGGAAGTTCCATGAAATATTGTAAGAATAAGTTCTGAAAGTTTATATGCAATGATATGGATACTGCAAGTAATGATACTTAGATCTTCATAGAGGTACAGGAATTTTGCCGTAATACCAGCTTCCACAAAAGAGTAATTATATGCTTCAACCAAAACGTGATCTCCAACCTTAAAGTATTGAACATTGTGACCGTGATAAGATTCATCCACGCGAGTGACACCCCTTTTTGCAAGTTTCTTGGTTGCAATAACAAGTCATTGTTTTTAATTATAAGGGATTATTTGTTGATGGGATAAATACTTATCTCAAAATTAAGTTGGGCTCTGTCCTAACTGTAATTCCATTGGTGTGTATTTTATTGTGTTGTGATATAATTTTGTTCATAATAATTTGAATAATTAACACATTTTCAGAACTTGAATGCTGCTTAACAGTTAGGGATCTGCTGCTGTTCGTTGAATCGTAGTTGATCTATTAGATTTTTCTTTAAATTAATATTAAGAAACATAAGGGGTACAACATTATTTCACAATTTAAAAAATTCAACATCACAAAATACAAAACATTTAAAGAAACTGCAATATCTATGGGTAAAATGTACTTATTAAAACTAAAGTATACATTTAGAAAAATACCTCACAACGAAAAAAGTTTAACGAAGGTGATAAATAATAACAAATTTATTACTTGANTTTTTTAGTGTTAAATGTTATTCTTTAATAAAAACTTCAAGTTCAATTATTCCTCAGTTATTATTTCTCCTTCTACGTTGCACTCCAATACATTTAAAATTATGAATCACGTACTGTCATATCAACTGTCTGATGTACTTATTAATTTTAGTATTGTACCAATTCTAAAATTAAGTTCGTAAGTCAATAAGCCTTCACGGATATTATTCAACGTAAATTTTATTATACAAACGGTCCTGGAGGATCAGAAAAAATCTTTTTATATTACCTAATAATATATGGTCAACCATATAATATAAATCATAGTTATATATTTCTAATAGTAATAACAAATATTTTTAATAAATGTGATCACTATTTTCAGCGTGGATTTGTACCGTCACTTGTTCACCATTACAGCCCCCTCGTTGTGTTTCAACTATTTTGAAAGAAAAGAATAATTAAAGAAAAAGACGACTTTATCAAAATATAACAATGTATTTATTCACAATATTATACAAGCTAAAGTGGCACTCAATTTTGTAATTACTTGATGCTCTTTCTTCAAGTTTTTTAGAACTTTAAAGTCGTTTGAAAATCTCTCTATGCTCGATAATTTGCAAGCCTTTTATAAATTTATGTTATTTCTGAATTGAAAAAAGTAAAATAGCGGTTGAAATTACTGTTAAGTACACAGAATTAATTAAATTTATGGTTTACTTTTTTAGATTAATTTTTCGGACCGAGATGAGTTTATTAATTTCTTTGTTGAAACAGTTGATAGATTGTTCTAAGGAATGTATGTATACAATTTGTGCTTCGAGTTCTAGTAAAATTTGTCTTGGTAGATAGTTTTCTCTGTCAGGCTTGTACAATCCGTTGTACAATTGCCTAATAACATGATATCAGTCAAAAGTGTGTAGTTGACTTGTTGTTCCTTTTTGGTTTTGACATCCACGAAACACCGCAAATTTTATGTAAATTGATGTTGTGTATTTATTTAAATCTTCCCTCTTAAGATTGTGAGTCTCACCAGGGGTATCATTTATGACTTTGTTTTCTTTAGGTATAATTCCGGTGAGTTAGTAGAAGTCAAAAAAAGAGTAAGGATTTCATGTGTACCGAGGAAATTATAAGATCAAGAACCAGCACACAGTCAACGTCTGTAACTATATGTTGGAGAGCGGGTTCATGGAGACCGAAGTCGCTCGGGTTGCTCATTATAAGAATAAAAAATATCTCAAAGTAGCTTTTATCAAAATTTAAATTACCTTGTGTAATAATCTATCAATCCCTGCAATTTCTACAGCGATTTTTGGTTATTGCTTAATCGATTCTTCTTTTTTTTGGAAGAAAAATTTGTTCGTTTTCTTTTTTCAGTTTTCATAAAATATATGAAAATTTATAAATCTTGTGAAATAATGTTTCAAATAAAAGTTGTTCAAGCGATAATTTTAAAAAGACAAGGACTCTAGAAAGATTGAAATCTTCTTTTTGATTGTTTAACCTAGTAATGAAGGCTTTTTATAAGCAAAGTATTAGTAAAAATTGATAAAAATTAACGTAAGCCAAGTATATTGTAGTCTTATTTGTGCTTAACAACAAGCTGCAATTCAGATCAAACAATTTGTAAATGGCAACCTACTGCAAAATTCTTAAGTTGAAATTTTGATTGTTTATAATTTTGGTCCTACCTATAATATTAAAATCAAACTTCCTGGAATCGACAGATATTAACAAAATCTTAAATTTTTCTCAAATTAAGATTGTTAGATAAATAAATGAAATATTTATTTGAAAAAAATCAGTAATTAAGGACCGTATTTTTGTCAATTTTTTTTTTAGAGATCTGAAGCAATTGCATTTGGGTGCGCTGATTTTTTTCAAAATTGACAAAAAAAAAAAAATTGTTCTACGACCACTGAAAGCCAGGATACTCTATTTCCACCTTTTTTTCTTGTAGCGACTTTTCCATTTACTTTTTCGACGTCAGACCGTGCCTAGCCTCTTCTCCAATGTTTAATGAACACTCGAAATTTTTTTCGAAGCGACCGTTTCGTTCCAAATTAATGATAAATTTACTGCATTTTTGTGTGCGACAGCCTGCCATGAACCAAGCGCGCTGACGGCACACAAAGTGACTCGAAGTCGCACAAAGAGA
>NW_019379512.1:230148-244913 GCF_000648655.2 Copidosoma floridanum | reverse complement strand
TTCATGGAAAAAGCTAGAACTAATAGAAACTGTTTTCTGTGTATAATTAACGGTAAAAATATTTTTACTGGTATTTAAAGTGATTCTGGGTTTTAAAATCTCTCTTATCATATTTTTGACAAGTTATTATTTCTGCCTTTAAATCATATTTTAATATTTTTGTTATACGTAGTCTATTGCCATTGCACAAACCATACCAAACATACTCAAGTTTCTTATCAACATAACAGTAGCGTATATTTTTTTAGTTAAATCATGAAGGGGTTATCCTTCATGTATGCAATTCAGAGTTTATTTTGAAAAATTTGTTTTTATTATCTTCAGTGCGATCACTACCTTTATATTGTGCAAAATCTATTCTGTAATAAGTATGTACTGTCCCTTTCATAAAACTCCAAATTTGATTATTTAAAATGTACGAGCGTTCGTTATGAGGTGTCAAAATGACTCTTTTTAATCAGCTACTTCTACTATCTCTATACATTTGGTTACAAATGTTATCAGTTTTCCATCCCTGAGGAATTTTAAAAGACTTTATGGTTCTGTTTCTAATGTCCATTAACAATAATAAAAATTGTTTATCTTTACACCACATATTATTTTCCAATTTTTAAATTTTCAAGTGTTTCCATAGAAATGATTACTTAATAGGTTCACTAATTATATCGTAACTGTATAATAAAATTATAGAACTTTTACACCCATGCTTTATTACTGGAAATATCTGTCTAAAATCGCCTCCTAAAATAAATCATTTTCCACTGAATGAAAAATTATCATTACATAAATCTTTCACAGATTTATCGACTATTTCCGAAACTTTTCTAGGGATCATTAAAGCTTCGTCTTCAATAATTATATTTACTTCTCGTAATTTTTTTTATCAGTTTCGTATTCAAAAAGAAAACTTGTAATGTTATTTAAATCTAACGGTAATTAAAACGTTCTGTGACTTGTTATTCTTTTTAGTAATATAATTGAAGGAANTAATTCAATAACAAATTGTTTAAACATTGCCTATGACTTTTGGCCACATATTTCTTTAGGTATTGAAAAGCACGGGAAATATTTTCTCAATTGCCGTGACAGTATAACGTTACATGCTCCTTTAAAAATATTATAAATTTGGGAATCGTGTTCCACTAAACCTAAGGCAATAGCAGCATATTTAAATGTAGTATAAAGTATTCCATCAACTGTTTTTAATATTTTGAAAGATTAAGCTTCATAAATACAATTTAAAATTAGTTAAAAAAAAAAGCTTTAAGTCCTTAGATAACACTATGTTAAGTAGACCTATTATTAAATTATTTTGAACTCTTTTCCGTTATATCCAAGTTTTTGTTAATAAATCAAGACATTAGTATTCTAGAACATTAACATGGCGAATTTTTCTTGCAAAACTATTTTTTTTATTTTATTATCTCCAACAATTATTTAAATACTTGTAATAAAAAATTATGTTTCAGTTTGAAAGATTTATTCATCTGCAATGTATGCAAAACAAAATTTTCGAGTCCTGAAAAATTAATAGATCATAAAAAGACACATCGAGAATTGTTACACGTTTGTAATTTTTGTAAAATTGTATTTACTTTGAAATAGAATTTCGTTCAGCAAAAAGGAACATAATTTAGAAAAAACATTCACATGCAGACATTGTAATAAAAAATTCAAAAGATCAACACATTTAAATAGACATATGAAAACTTACAGTAAATGTGAAATTAAACTAATTTGTACATAATGTGGAAAAGGATTTTCAAGATTAGAAAATTAAAAAAAACATATGAAAAATCATAATTTGTAAATTCATAGTGTATAAATTTTTTGAAATAAATTTATTGATTTTTCTTTATTAGTACAGTATATTTTTCCAAAAAATTTTACTGTCATGCAATTTTAAGACTTCTTAAAAATACATCTTATATACTGTCATACAATGTGGAGTCTTCTTAGAAATGTATCGTGTACTACCTTTGAATTGAATGGCGCAATTAAATCAACATCCCAACAAAATGCAATCATACCCTTAAACTCCCAAGAGGTGTTTTTACTGCGGAGAAGGGTGAGGCATGGGGGATGGAGGTGGATGTAATGAATTATTAAAACAGCAAGAAAACAAACGATTAACAAGGAAATTTGAAGGGGATGGGTGGGTGACGGAGGGGGGTTAGAGGTTGAATCCCCTAAAAACAACTATATGATACAGGAAGATATATATATATATTCGGACTGTCTTCATAACATTTCAATGTTATTAGTATATATTCTAAAAGCACGTAAAGTCCTCTGAAGTAACCTTACTTAAAGATATATATAGCGCTCGGCTTGCTTTCAGCTAGGCCTTCTTAGCCAGTGTGGTTTGATTAAATACATTTAATGCGCATGTCTTGCTCATAAGCTCACCTGCCAGCCATTGTTGCTTGGCTCTTTTTCCTCCTGTTCCAGTTGGTGTTTTGCAGTGCTGCTGTTGTCGCGATGCTATTACGCCCGTTTGTCTGTGCATCTACTTAACACTTTAACTTTCTGCTACGGGCCTTGCTGTAGCAGGCTACCTCGTTCTTGTCCCGTTGCTGCTGTTACTGCTACTGGCCACTTTGTGCTCGCTACTGTTACACACTGGGCCACCTCGTGATTGTGCCTGCTATTCTGCGGGCTACTTCGTGCTCGACGTCTCTGGTGTTGCCTGTGCTGCAGGTCCTCGCCGTCATTACCGTCAGTCCTGCTGGCCCTTATGTTTGACGTAGCTGCTTATGTCAGATTTAGTTTGTACAATGTGCGACTAGTATTTTAAGATTTACATAATTAGTTATCCGTTAATTTGTAATTATTGGTTTATTTTTAATCAGTTAAAAACAGTCATTTTTTCTAGAATAGTAAAACTTTAGAAATGAGGTTGATATATTTAAGCTAGGAAATAGGTTTTTTATTTTTATTAATAATTTAATTATTAGTTAGAATTTTCAAATGCCCGCTGCAAACTCAGAATAGTTGTAGGGTAAGAAAGGTTTGATCAACTGTTTGATTCAAGGTTAGGTACTAAGATTAAATCTTAATAAAGCTTGGTTTGTTCGGTTGTATTGTTTATTTTGAACTTGAGTTTTGTAAGTGTTTGTCAAAATGGATACACTTTATGAAAAACAACTTAGGCTAGCCAAAAGATGGAAAATGCTTTTAGTAATTTTAAAAAGTTAGGCGAAGTAAAAATGACCTAGCGTTAGGTGATTATGAAACTTCAACAATTAAGGGAGACTTATAAGTTCTTTAAGGGCAGTCACAACAAGATACTTTTTCCGATGGCCTCATTAGACATGATTATTTCAAAGATGAGGCTTACAATGTTGAAGAAAATAATTTTCACTTCGCCCAGAGTGACTTTGAGGATTTTCTGATGAGATTGAAGGACATGAATTCTAATTCCCACATTTTACCTTAGCCGAGTTCAGGTTCTATACAGAGAGATTTCTCATCACTACCTTCAATTGATTTACCGTGTTTTTCAGGTGATTTTGCCTCATAGAAAAACTTTCAAGACGTATGTCAAACAATAGTTCATAAAAAATCAGAAATTTCATCTATCATTCAGTACCAACATCTGAGGGTACACTTAAATTCTGATCTCATTAAAAATATACCCTTATCCGAGAATCAGCATAATCATGCTTGAGAAACAATATCTAAATGTTATAAAAACAAACGTCGTCTCATTAATATTTACACTTCCTCTACTCTTGGTTGTCAGGTTATGACAGGAAATTCAGGCGTTGAATTTAAACGAGTCTCAAAAGAGATGCTTCGTCCCTTAGACTCGATTGTAGCCTTAGATAGAAATGTAGGCGACGCTGATCTGTTTATTTCCCTGCTCGTCAGTAAATTTGACTTTCAAACAAGCAGAAAATGGCACAGGGTATGAGGTAGTACAAGTAAACCCCTCACTATAACACAGTTAAAGGATTTTATTTTTTCGCAAATCATCACGCTAGAGTCGCTTCCTAATAGGTTGATTGGTAATTAAAGTAATGCCCCAAGTAAGGTCAGTTAGTCAAGTTTGACTGTTCATCAAACCACCTTTTTGCCAATTTTTTTGGTCAACATCGTGATAAGGAATGCACTTCAAAGGCTCTTTATACAAAAATGTTATTCCAGAACCTCCTTGACCATCAGTTAAATACAATTTTGTTGCACTTTCAATCATTTCATAAAAAAATTTTTCTGTTAATTACTACTAAGCTTAACGAAAGGATTTTAATACTGGGTTCTCTCAATTTATAACTATTTTGTTTTCTTTAAGACCCTTAGAAAACATTGACAAAGTTGGTTCTTGTAATCCATAATCCCTGAATGATTTTTTTTCAAATTAAAAAATTTAATTTAGCTGTAATAAAGCATTATTATTTTTTTTATTTTTTTTTTTTAATTCAATAACAAATTGTTTAAACATTGCCTATGACTTTTGGCCACATATTTCTTTAGGTATTGAAAAGCACGGGAAATATTTTCTCAATTGCCGTGACAGTATAACGTTACATGCTCCTTTAAAAATATTATAAATTTGGGAATCGTGTTCCACTAAACCTAAGGCAATAGCAGCATATTTAAATGTAGTATAAAGTATTCCATCAACTGTTTTTAATATTTTGAAAGATTAAGCTTCATAAATACAATTTAAAATTAGTTAAAAAAAAAAGCTTTAAGTCCTTAGATAACACTATGTTAAGTAGACCTATTATTAAATTATTTTGAACTCTTTTCCGTTATATCCAAGTTTTTGTTAATAAATCAAGACATTAGTATTCTAGAACATTAACATGGCGAATTTTTCTTGCAAAACTATTTTTTTTATTTTATTTGAACCAAGCCGTCAAAGCAGTCTATGTGAATTCAGTAACTGCACAAATTATGGTAACGCAGTCCTTGCAATTTAAACTTATAAGTTAAATACTGTATGATCCCATTTACAAGAGGAAATTCCTGCCATGCTGCTTTCATAGGACTGAAATAACGACTAGCTACATTTTCAAATATTTCGTCAAATATTTCTACATTACTTTTATTAGCTTTCGTTCTTCCTATATTATACAATTATTTTGGTGGGGCTGTCTACACATCCCCCCACACCCTCATAGTCCCTCTCCCCTCATCCCTCCCGCAATACAAGGAAAATTTCTTTTTATTTCTCTGAACATTCAACCCAGCAAAATGTGTGTAAACCCCTACGCCTTGCACTATCCCTCCGCAGTCCCCCACCACTCTCACACGAAAACTTAAAATATTTTGAGAAAATGTTATAATAGTCCTACTTTAACAGAAATACGTTAGAAAAGCGTACATGTAAAGTAATTTGCCCACCCCACTGCCCTCTCCCAAATCTTCCTACAAAAACTTAAAATGTATTGTAAACATACCTTATTATAGAGTTGTTATGAAAAACTAATGCTCACAACCCCTCCGCACCCCCTAAATTAAATTAAAATTTTTTGCGAGATTACCTTATGATAGGAACAAGAGGGTTTACCACCCTCCCCCATAAAAAAGCTAGATTTTTTTCTTAGATATCTATTCATTTTTATACTTGTGGACACCTGACCTACACTGTACAATAATTTTAATTTGTGTTTGTTCTATTGTATTAGTTTCTGACTGAGTAACAAGAAATGTAGTTATAAATAAAAACTTTCGAAACAAACACTTTCATACGGTGAAGAGTGGCAAATCCTTTTATCTTTATCATAAAGTAATCTCGCAAAAAATTATAAGATAATGTAGCGGGTGTAAAGGAGCTGTGAGGATAAATTTTCTATAATAACCCTATGATGAAGTAAGTTAATAATACATTTCAAGTTTTTGTGGGAACATGTAGCGAAGGTTAGTGGGGTAAGCAATTTACCTCATATGTACCCTTCTTTAACATATTTTCATTAAAACAGAATTATTATAACATTTTGTTCAAATATTCTAAGTTTTTGTGTGGGGGGTGGTGAGGGTTGTGGGGGGCACTAAATTTAGGTGGGCAGCTATGGAGAAGTAGCGGGGGTGTGGGGTGGTCACAAAAATTTTGTTGGGTTAAATTTACAGAGAAATAAAGAGGGAGAGTTGAAGGGAGCTGTGGGGGCTGTAGAAGGATCATGGAAATGTGGGGAGATGTGTGGACAGCCTTATAAAAATAAAGATGTATGTATAATTATTAGTTAGAATTTTCAAATGCCCGCTGCAAACTCAGAATAGTTGTAGGGTAAGAAAGGTTTGATCAACTGTTTGATTCAAGGTTAGGTACTAAGATTAAATCTTAATAAAGCTTGGTTTGTTCGGTTGTATTGTTTATTTTGAACTTGAGTTTNTCATTAGTGAATTATAATTATTCACACAGGCTTTCAGGTAAGAAGCAAAAAGTTTCAAATTAAGAATAAAAAATTTGTATAATTGATAGTAATAGTTACATTAAAAGATAGAATAAATACTTTTAAAGTAAGATAAGTAGTGTTGTTATAAATAAACAGCCTCAGTTAGTCTGTGGTAAACAATAGAGAAAGGCTTTTAACAAATGTAAATTAAAAATGATTATTCAACTTAACAGAAAAAAAATTTCAGCATAGTATTTAAGATGTTTCTACAATAAATATTGTTATTCATCACACTGGAAAAAAGTTGGGTGGACCGTCTGCTTGATTTACGGTGAACAACGCCCCTAACTGCTTTGTGCTCCCGCTCACACAAGTTGGGTGAACAGTTCACCCAACACTGGCGAGCAATAGCACCAAGAGCTTGGTGGAGCAGTTCCCTCAATGTTTGAGTGGACTGCACCATCATAGTTGGTGCAATTACTAAACACATTAAAAATAGACCCGGAATTGAATATTTCATGTATATACATATGATTTAAAATTTATGTTATTCGTATTGTTTTTAAAATTGGAGAAATGTAAATACATAAATTTAATGAATAATATAATTTTGTGAATACTTTCGTATGTATAGTCTATAAATTACAAGGCGTACGAAGTAATACTATCATGAGTATTATTCGATCAGATAGAACAAGTAGCTACATTTAGTAAATTTTCGTAGTTCATGGATAGTTTTCGGTTACTTTTTCATTCTACAATATAGGAATAAAAGTGGTCATCAAATGTTGATTCCTTGTACATGTTGAATTCAAAATGAATATGAACTTTCATTATTTTTTCAATCCCTCCGAAATCTTTTTCGATACCAACTACATCCACTACGACAAATGTACCAACTTTGTATAAAACACCATTCATTTCGATACTAATATAATATTTCATTGGTATTGATTTTGAAAGATTTAAATAATGAATACATGCTACTTCGTGATCACTTTCAACTGGAAAACCGTACTTTATATTGTTTGTAATTTCAAGATTATTAAATGTATTTCAAATTCAAATCACGGTTTTAAAACGTATCATCGAAAACTGAAAGATTTTGCGCAGTCAATTAGCGGGAATAAAAATTTAATGTTAACAATCGCTAAAAAACAGGTTCTGCTAATGTGTTACACATTTTACAATCTTAAGATTACAAAAAATATTAAATGCTGTTTTCCATATAAAGGTGATCACGAAATCACATTTGTTAATGGTATAAGTAATTTTAAAATATCAACATCAATTCAATATTATAATAGTATCGAAGTTAATAGTATTTTATATAAAATCGGTACATTTATCGTAGCAGATATAATCGGTATTGAAAAAGATTTTGGATGGATTGAAAAAATAATGAAAGTTGATGAAAATATTTATTTTGAACTCAATTTTTTCAGGGAAATAACACTTGATGATCACATTCATTCGTATATTGTAGAATGGAAAAGTAACTGAAAACAATTCATTAACTACGTAAACGTACCAAACGTTGCCACTTGATTTTCGATTCGATCAAGTATCACGCACAATGTTGTTACTTCGTACGCCTTGCAAATTAAAATTCACGTTGTTCACATTTATTTTCAAAATTGGCAAAATGTAGATAAATAACTTTTCTTATTTATATAAATTTTTGAATACTTATTTCTATATAGAATATACAATATTTATATTATTAATTCTTTCAATTACCTAATTGTAAGATTAATTCTGAATTCAGTAACTGCACAAATTATGGTAACGCAGTCCAACCAAAAGTTGAGAGAACTGCTCCATCAAGCTCTTGGTGCTCCTGTCCACCCAAGTTGGGTGAATTGTTCACCCAACGCGGGCGAGCAGCAGCACTAAGCAGTTGGGGGCTCTGTTCACCATAAATTAAGCAGACGGTCCACTCGACTTTTTTCCGTAGCAGTTTTAATTTTTTTTTCGATGTACATCAATATTCCAATACATTAATAAGTACACATAGATATTTGATCTTTCGTATGAAATAATTTAATATGTATTGTGAAAGATGTGAAAAAATTATACATGAAACATTACTATAATGGTTGATAATTATTCACATGCTATTCAAATTTCTTATTTACTCTGAGAGAGATTGTATTGTAATGCCTTTTTTTATCTATGGTTACAAATTTCATTGTACACCAGATTATATACGTCTAAATGTCTACTTAAATGTGCTCTTGTAAATTTACGGTCGTCGATAAAACAACATATAATTTTATTGCACGTATTCTCTCTTACATGGCGTACGTAATAATCTTTTTTATTATAACTGTAATGTATAATTACATTTTAAAAATTGTTGTTTTTAAAAATTTTTTTAATTTTTTTGTAGTTCCAAAAACGTACGAGCAATATCCACTCTTAAATAAACTCATTTACTTGAAATTTTTAAACAAATAACTAAATTTTGAGTTTTTTCGCTCAATATTTTAGAGTATAAGAAAAAATTTTGAGTAATCAATCTCATCACAGAAAGTGCCTCTGTATTGTTGCCGAAAATATCTTTAGTATGTATATTCAGTGCATGCTTGATAACTATCCATTTTTACACTCCAATTTACTTTGTTGTGTGAATCGACATGTAATATTTATTAGTGCTTTTTTATACTACTTTGAATCGATACAAAAAATAATTAGAGACCATTTCGTAGGTGACACTAGAGCCAGTAATAGTTTACCGCAGAAGTTATCTGTATAGGAATCTAGTGTGAAGAAAAAAAAAGATGTTAGTACTACGACTAATATAATGTAAAACTTGACGTTGGTGAAAATTAGAGAAGTAGTAGGTGATTTTAACAGATTAACCATTTTTTAATTATTAAATGGCGTTAGTGTTTTATAAGCCAGGTCCGCATACTGCTACAGCAGTTTTTACTTTTTATCTTAGATGTAGGTGCCATAAAGTACTACAGTATATGTATACATGATTGCCTCTGACAGAGATTAGTAGTTTCAAATCCTCTATTAGGTATACAACTACGCTTTCATTTAAGACTACAAAAATAATAAAAAAAACCTTTCGATCAATAAATAATTAAAATCATTTAGAATTTTATTAAACATTAGAGATTCTTTTAATTTTTCTCCTTTAGTTGTGAGTTTTAATAATGGAAACGTTGATTTTTTCTAGTGAACTAGTATTTTTGGATGATTTTTTTAGTGTCTATACCATTGTCATTTTAATTTTTAAATATAGTCGTTAATTGTAGAGTTACTTTATACAACAAAATAATTTTAGGATAAAAATGTGCATAATTATGAAACATACTATCTATTGTTCTATAACTGAGTTCCTATTATGAAACTTTTATTGAAACATGGTACATAAAATAAGTCAAAAGAGCTGTTCTGATCATATTTTACAATGTCCAAGTAATTTATTACTCATGTTCCTATTATGAAACTTTTCTAAAAAAATGTGCCATTATTTTGGCCACTTTGCCGTACCAGGGTGCTTAAATCAATCAAATGAGTTGAACCCACCTTGTAGCATTAAAGTCAGCAAATATCCTACTAATTTTTTGCTTCTCATCTAAATTTAATTACGAATTATTTCAATACCCCACATTACTTTCTTGTTTGATTATTTTATTTTTGTTTTTACTTTTTTACAATTTAAATTGATTCTAAAAAGTTTGATACGATCCCATTCAGCCAATTGAAACTCATATATTTGTAAAGTTTAATTATCTGAAGTAGCATAAAAGTAAATATAAATTACAGTGAAGCTAAATCTAGTAGATTTCCATCATAAAACGTTGATTTATAATGAACACATGACATTTTTATCTTCTTGTACGTTATAAATGGATCTGAAACATTAAGAATTCTCTCCTACGATTGAAACTTGTAGTAATAATTTATTGGTGTTGGTACGATGACTAACAAGAGCTCTTTGAATTACTTTTTAATAACTAAAGTAGGCGCTTTCTGTTTAATTTATTAATCACTTGAAAAATTTCTAATACTTTTTTTGATTCTCGATTTTTTTTCCACAAACATTTTTAAACTATGTTTTTTGCACGTAGGGGTAAGTGTACCTATCTCCGTGCTCTGCCCTATTACCGTGGATTTTGAAAAACTGATGATTACTTGCTCAAAATAAGAAATGTTTCATATAAAATAATTTTTCAATTTTAATAATCTAAAATGACGTTAATGTAGATGCAATTCAAACAGAAATATTTGTGTATATTTTGAGTAAATAATTATTTTCCATGGTATTCGGTACAACGCGCTCATTAACTGATTGTGTACGTATTTCCGCGGTGAGCGTACGTAAACATAACCCTATACTTATCCGCGGTAATACGTACACGGTAATAGGTACACAACCACGGTAATACCAGCATACCGTTTTTGTTCGTTTTAAAAATATTCTACTGCAGTTTTAGCTTCATAAAATTTTTTTTAATATTCCGTAAGAGATTATGTAAGATTAAAAAAAAAAAATATTCCAAAAAATTTTAGTATACCATTTTTTATGGTGCATTTAAGTTGGAATTTTCAGTACGTGCCACGGAGATAGGTACACTTACCCCTATTACATACTATATCTAAGAAAAATTAAACAGCACATTAAAAATACTTTGAAAAAAAAAGTAAATTATTATTGTAGAAACAAATGAGTTTATTACTCTCACATAAATTTATAAACTTACTATTACGGTATTATACTTACTCTTTCTCCATTTTAGATAATGATACTGAAATTTTAGAAACAGATGAATTTTAAAAGTTTCAATTATGCTTTGACATTAAACATAGTTAAGGTGGCTCCAGCGCCTAGTGCCGTATCAAAATGAGGAGACTAAAAGTTAATCATTATTTTCTTTAAAATATGGTATAAAATTATCATAGAGACTGTTGTTAGCCATATTCTACATTTTATCTGTTACTTTAGTGAGTTTATATAAAAAAACAAAAAAGTTTTATGGTGCCCTAATTGATGAACTGTTACGGTACCCTCCTAAGTTCAAGAGTAGTTATACCTATATATATGTACTCTGCAGAATGCAGACAGCTGAGAGCTGACTTGCACTCGCAACTGTATGCTTAGTCTCCGATTATTTAAAGATTTTGTTCGATAACAAGACACTTTTCTCATGTCATCGAAAACTGCGTAATAATATATACAAGATAGTATGTTTTTTACACCTTACGGGTTATTTATATAAGTGCAGAAGTAGGTTGTATATCGCGTAAGCTTGCATTTCCTATTTAACCCGTCTTAAAACTACGATTTTGTAAGCATGATTTCTTACAATTTTCATCGTCAACCTTAATTTTTTTTTATACGAATAGAAAGATGGGAATTCAAAGAATATAATTCAATTTTATTAACCTCGGTTGGGTTATTTATAATTTTAATATTGAGGGCACTGGAGCCACCTTAAATGTTGAGAAAAAAAAAAATAAAATGTAGCCCAAAAATTTTTTAAATTTTGAAATGACTAGGAAAAAAATTTAAAACACCCCCTGAAAATCGTGAAAGAGTAGATGAACAAATTTTGAACTCTAAAGGAACTTTTCTTACTATAATAAAAAGTTTAGTTTAAAAAGCAAATTTTTTTTGAAAAAGTACGTACAAATGTTTTCTAAATAAAGAAGTAGGTCTTGAGGTCGTATTATATAGTTTATAAAAAAGATTCTATGCAGACAAAGTAAGTGCATTGAAATACGAGAGTAATTGTGTGGTGGCGGTGGGGGACTAGAAAAATTTGGCGGGGGTCAGTGGGGGGCTCGATCCAATATTTTTTGGGTTAAAATAACGTAGAAATAAAATTACTTTTTCCTTTAATTTGTAGGAGGCAGTAGGAAGACGATGGGGGATTGCTTAGGGGGCAGTGGGAGTTATGTAAACTTTTCCACATATTCAACTGTATAATATACAAAATTATATACGCTGGTACCATGTTACACAGAAGTCGCCACAGTAAAGAGTCTGCTACCATTACAGTTACTTTACATTATCATGCGGTAGTTTTAAGTTATCGTGGAGCGAAACACAGTAGAATCATCAAGTCGCCATAGCGATTTTAAAAATTAAAATAAGTGCACAAAAATTGCCAGTCGATACTAACAAAATTTCGTCGCGAGACAAAGTAAAAAATGGCTCATTTTGCGAGAAATCTCTCAATCTGTCAACCCTGCACAGTACAATAAAATACTTGGTTTTTTATTTATTAACTTTTTGCTATTGAAACATTCATACTGTTTACCTTGCTTTTTGTTATGATCATACCTTAAAATTTATTCAATGTATTTCGTATAGTTATTTTTATACTCATAAAGTAAAGTTATAATTATCAAAATAAAAAAGTCAAACATTTGCAGTCAACTAAAAATTTAAAAAATTTGGCTGCTGCTTTTATACACTTAATCTTTCACTCTGTATTTATATACATATTATAAGAAATTAAAATTTATGTGAATGAATTTCGTTTGCAATACGACTTTGATTAAATAGAAATTTATTTTATAGTAAGGCATTCAATAATACGCTTACTAAAAACACCCATTAAAGATTGTATTTTTCAATGTATACCTTATTGAGCTCTTGTACTTATTTTTCTCTTCAACTAAAGGTTCAAGTAATCAATACAACTTAATAAAGTGGATCGTAAGTAAGTTTTCAGATGTTGATAAGTTAATGATAAAATATTTTAAAATCGGTGATACTAATGAATGTATCTGTGATTTCTTCTGCATTCCCTACCATACGCAAGCTTGCGTGTACTAAACTTAACTATATAAAATGAATAAATTTATAAGTTTTAATTCGAATATTTCAGAAACCAAACTTTCTTTCTGTATTGCACAGTAAACAAATTCACAATTGGGTCAGCAAGAATCAGCAGTGAGGAGCTGAATTATTTTTGAGGGTTAAGTAATAAGAAAACTAGTACTTGGGTAAAAGAGGCATACATTAAAAGTTACTTTCATAATTTTGCGATACAAAAAACAATAATATATATACACTGTGCGAGCCGGTTCCTTAACAAAGATGAGAAAGCGACACGACCTTTAGGAGCCCCCACATGCACAAGTTTCAGTGTAGGTTTTCGTTTGTCCACCCTTTGACCACACTCAAGCGACGCCCACGTTTAAAGATCAGCGCCAAAAAGGTGCTAAAAGCAGAGTCCTCCAAGCCAGACATCGCTGCCCGTCGGCAGGAGGATGAAAGAGCGAATCGGTTTTCGGGAGCCTATCCACGCTTAAGTACCAGTGTAGGACTTCATCCCACTTATCCTCTTACCTCGTTACTACGCCCCAGCAGTTCTCATGCCTGACGCTCTGGGCCCATCTGCCTCAGAAACGTATTTATGTGCGATAAAGAAAAGTGCCACTCCCAAACGGTAGAGCCTGTGATCGCCGAGAGCAGTGGCGCATCCACAATCACTGCAGAAGGACCGCCGTCCCGCTGTCCTCGCAACAGTAACAGCCCCGCTTGCTCGTTGCAGAACCTATTGGTTTTCCTTATTTATCTAAGAAAACATCCCCCTTTCTGGCCTGGAGGACTGTGTGTATGTATTTGGCTACTGAAGTCTATGTTTCTCTCTAACTTTAAGGAAAATATCTTCCTTTTCGGTCGCAGTGACTCCTTTGACTGTGATCTTGAACTCTTGCGGCTTAAAATCAGTCCTCATCTTTTTGAGGATATTGGCAAAGTTCTGCTCTCCCGGAACCTCAACAAAAATTTTCTCCTCCTTTTTTCTGACATTACCTCGTTTGCTGCTGTTACTACTATCGATTGTTGACTTAGGGATAAGCTCCAGGTTCTTCCTGAACGTTTTTTCTTTTGTAGGAGGGGTATTAGGCGGTCTCCTTTGAAACTCCTGTTCCGCTTGCTTGTCAGCACACTTTTTATGAATCTGGATTGAAAAGAGCGTGTGATTCTCTCCCTTTTTTCCGATCTGTACGTCTGTCTTGTCAGATTATCGTCAGCTAGTTTAAGGAGATTTTTAGAACGAAGTTCTTTATGTCGCGTTACTCGGAGGGCTGGAATTTTAAAACCGACAGATTTTTTTTTTTTGAAACGAAAGTGGTTTCACCGGAAGTCTCTTCCTCTCAGGTTTCCCCCCTTACCCCGTCCCCCTCACCTACTGTTCTCTATACATTTCCCCTCTCCCCACTATATATGTATATCTGCCAACCGTGCCGCGTTACTCTTCTGCACACCTTTACCCACCATTCCCCCTCACACTCCCAAGTAATTAATTTTTAAACAAATTAATGTTATTTTCCCACAATAATTTTTATTTCACTTTGAATTTTTTTCTTTTACAATTCTTGAAAAAAAAAAAAAAAAAAAAAAAAAAAAAAAAAAAAAAAAAAAAAAAAAAAAAAAAAAAAAAAAAA
>NW_019379512.1:210896-222985 GCF_000648655.2 Copidosoma floridanum | reverse complement strand
GTGACCAAGAGGTTCAAGACCTATTGACACGCTGATTGAAAAACAAGCATAATCATTCGCGCTGAGCCATCGCGCTTAACGCGTGAGATTTTCTTTTGTTTCTTAATTTACTTTTTATTTTTTAGACGCAAGAGCTTCGTATGGGTTTAATACTGATCCTTTTTTAGTAAAATCTTTCACGTTAGAGAGGTGTGCCGCATTTAACGCACTTGCCGCGTTTAATCTTGTTTTTGTTTATTAATTTTAATTTTTTTTATTTTCGTAAATCAGACTAAAAAGTTTGATGTAATAAAAAAATTCGACCAAGTAAATGCGTGAAATTCGCTTCTTTTACAGTATTTAAAAAATTAAAATTTTATTTCCAAGTAGTTAAACGTTAAAAGATCAAGAGTTTTACTGAGTATTCGAGCTTAACGCATGAGACCCTCTCACATTCTGGTTTTTTTTATCAGGCGATGCATGTTCAAAAAAATTTGAATTGAATTGTTTTTCTGTCAAATTTACTGAGAAAAAAATATGCACTGAATAAGCGTAGTGGACGTGCGTAATCATTCCTTAAAAATCAGATCTCCGGTTAAAATTCGGCCTTGCTATTTGAATTTTGCGCTGGTACGGTAACTGATCAAATCTCTGCAGTCGGTAACCTTGTCTCCTGGCATACCTATTACCACCTTCCCTGTAAAAGAGTTTATGCGTAGTCGCCCCTCCACAATGCTTAGGCCCCGCCTCCTGAGGCTAAGTGCTCTGTGATTGGAGGGATTGATCGATTATTAAATCAACAATATCTCGTTAATCATCCATCGAATCCAAATTTGGTAAAGAGCTTTTCGAGAGCTTTTGATGAGCTTTACCACGTGATATAGTTTTCCGGGCTCAAAATCAGAACGCCCTGTATTTGTTAATCTTTTTTTTTTAATTTGCTTCATTACTAAATTATTAAATTACTAGACAAAACTTTCTTATCGCTATCATTTCTCTTATCATCAAGAAAAATTTTGAGTCATAATTGATTTATAAGGGGTCGTTGTGCAAAGTGTATATTACATTTAGTTTATTATTAATACTAACCGTGGAAGTTTCGCATTGAGATGACTCATTTTATCAGTCAACTTATAAGCCCTATCAAACCACGAAGACTTAGGTCTATTGCTATTCTGTTTTAAGTTAATATTAAAATTGGTACAATAGATGAACACGATTTATATTTATGGGATGGATCAGTAGGTAATAAATTTTTTCTACACATATGAGAATATTCAAACCATGTTGTTAATATTAGAAACATTATTACTTATAATAAAAAATTTCTTTCCAAAATCCATTTTTATTTTTGCACCTCGATAAAGCCACGTACAGTTGACCATAAGAAAAAAAAGATTTTTTCAAGTATAATCCTACATTATTAAAACTTTGACCTTGAGACTTGTTCATAGCCATAACAAATGCTACAACTGATGAGATTTGTTTTCTATATAAAATGAAAGATAATGATACAGTATTTCTGGTATTGAATGTAATTCTTGAAATAACACCTTTATTACCAATCTTTTCTCCTGCACTTATTTCGCCTTGTACGTTATACTTTAAGAGTTTAGTAACTCGCAATCGTGTACCGTTACATAAGCCGTCTGATATACTCAAATTTTGAATTAACATTACTATAGTACCTATTTTTAATTTAAGTTCATGAGGTGGCAAGCCCTTACAAATATTATTTAACATTCCTACGGGAAAATTTATATAAATATTGTCATCTGATTTATCAACACCTTGAAATTTTTTATGAAATATCAGAGTATGTACATGGCCGCTCTTTAAGCCCCATGTAAGTAGCATGGCCATTACAAGAGCTCCCTCTATGTAAACGTAGTCATTCTGTATTTAATTTACTAGTTATATTGAAAATAAACAAAAAATAGTTATTCCAGAAAATAATCTGTTTAAAGCTATAGAAAACTCCGAAAGAGCGTTAACGGTTTGGTTTAAATAAAATAAAATAGATAGTTTGACAAAAAAGTTAGATACGTAAATATTCCAGAATATTACTGTTTCAATTAAATGGTAAAAACTTGGGTTAGAAGAGAAAGAATAAGACGTAAATTAACAATAGTGCGACTAAAAATAGTGTTACCTAAGGACTCTGAGCGTTTTTACTTTAAATTAATTTTAAATCGCGTGAGTGGAGCTGAATTTTTCGAAAGTTTAAAAACAATTGATAACATACATTACAGTACGTTTAGAGATACTGCTATTGCTTTAGGTTAAGTTGAGCACGACTCTCAAGTGTAAAAAATATTTAAAGAAGCTTGTAACGTTATGCGGCCAAATTAACTAAGAAAATTTTTCGCATTGTTTTTTAATATCTGAAGACGTTTGGGGTAAGTCTATTTGGGAATCACTCCAACAAATTTTTCATTGAAGATTTGAAAGACGACAAACAAAACAATGGTTTGCCACATTTACATGAAATCTTTAAATTTGAAGAAAGCCAAGCCTTGCGGAGGAGGCAACGTCAAGATTATGGACTACCAGAATGAAATAAAACAGGAAAATCTGAAAATATTGAGGACAATAAAACTGTTATTAATTTAGAAACAAACCCTAATAATGTATGTGTTAACCTAAATAGTGATCAAAAAATAATTTTTAATGAAATGATTAAGTGTAATATAACATTATATTTTATTTATAGTCCAGGAGGGTCTGTAAAAACATTTTTATACAAAACATTTATTTTCAATTTTTTGCTTAAAAAGAAAAAGATTATATCTATGGCTTGACAGGAATTGCTTCATTTTTATTACCTAAAGGAACGATAACCCTACCCTAAGAAGGCCAATTGAAAAAACTTTCTGAAAATATTTGATAGGTTTCAGTTTTTATCTACTAACGTTCCGTAGTTTTGACTAAAAAAATTCTGTGATTGACCATAAGGAGGAATTTAATTAATTATTACGTTAGATTCTCTTTTACTTTCTTATAATAAAATTAAAAATTATGTATACATTATGTTTTATGATAATTTATACCAAATTTTTGTTTCAGGATTATTTTTATGAGCAACCGTTGAAAATTAAACATTTTTTATGTATTATTTATCTATTATAACGCATATAACAATAAAACTTGCAAATAATTAAGAAATGTCTTTTGAGCACCTTAGATTTATCAATGTGATTTTTATTTGCAGATAAAAATTGTTACATTAACTAAACTTCAACCTTGTACAACATTCCCTCGGAACACATCGTGTAAGACGCGGAACCATGCACTTTTTACCAACTTCTTACGCAAGTGCGTAAAAATTGCCTAAGAAGTTCATGGATCTGCTCTCCAAAACTTACGATGTGCTAGCAGGGTAGTTATCAGGCAACCACAAACAATAGCATTAACGAAACTAATCACCAAAAGATAGAAATAACTCTCAGCAATTCAAAAACCTTTATGAAACTCATAATCCATAACAACCTTGAGCTATACATATTTCTTGACCAGATTTAAGATCTTAACCTCATAAATTATGAAAAGCAGATAATTGTAACTAGATTAACTTAATTTTTATTCAACTGATAAATGTTAAATCGTCAATGGCCTTTATTAATAAGAATGATAGTTTTTATACTTCAATTAATACTAACTGACACTTTTTAATTGATTATTAATTCTCACAATTAAACTACTTTCTTTTTCAAGTTGTATTAGTTTTTATTAATTGTGCAACAAACATGTCGACGAAGATATAACGTATCTCAGAAAAAGAAGTAAACCATTGAGTTAAAAGACGGTTGAGAAATCCAGACGCCGCACGGTTTTGTCAGCAAGTTACTCGTTATCGGGTTTTTTATGGTCAAAGAGCCTGTGCAATCCTATAAAATTAACAAGTTGTAAAAAGTAAAAAAAATATATTTATGCTAAAAAGTACCGCGCATTCCTTATGTCATGAAATGATCGTAGGCCCTTAAGGGCCCTTGATTTGCAGTTTCTCCCGTATAATCTACAGAAATAGGACATTTTTTACAGGTGTAAAAATTTAAAACTCACAAAAAATATATAATTAAAAAAAAATTTTTTCTCTTATCTGACAACTTTATTACCAGAGCAACTTACTCCTGGAACTTAAAATATGGAGTTTTTCCTTCATAGCTCTTAGGTTCGCCCAGCGCAGACCTCAAAAAGCATCGAGGACTCCTTGTTAAATGCTTGTAGAGTCGAGAGACTAATGAAATGTAGGGTCGTCGGTCGCTGGGGCTCCCAGCCTTGTGTCAAAAACTCCGCTCGTGGCGTCTGCCAGTAAATGACTGACTTGGTTCAATAGTGGCCGGCTTTATATAGTCTTTCAGTCAACGAATCGTTTCCGGAAATACAAGTAACTATGTATTTTTTGGCATAGTAGTTTGAACTTAGGTGGCCCTTAAAAGTACTGATAAGATTGATGGTTAAGTAGGGAACGTAAATACTTATAATGGCCCTGAAAAGGGCTAGTTGTAAAACTTCCGGCCATTCCTTATTATTATTCTTGACAATGGAGAGCTGGCTGCGGGTAGCTTGACGTTTACCCTTGGAGTCTCTGCGTACAAAGACCATGCTTGAGAACGGTACGCCACTGATCAAAGAATCTCTCGTCTTCGGATCGTTCCCTGGATAACCAACCGCACATCGTTAGTCGGGAAAGTGAGCCTGGAGAATACTTTCTCTGTGGGTATGCCATTGGGACGACCATCGACCATTGAGAAGGAAGCCGTTGTGGCTGCCCGTACTCCTCAGGGCTGTATTTCCTGGCTTGCATTTGTAGAAAAAAATTCTCTAACGGCACCACAATGATTGAACGGCCACGAAACTGAAGTGTTGGAGGAGGTTGCGTTCTGGCTAGACACGTCTTCTGATATTCTGTTTGAGTCGTTATCGTTTAAGAATTTTTTTTATTTGTGGCACTCGTTAATCCTGGTAGGTCAGAGTGGAATTAAACGTAGGTCGCTTGCCCATTGGAAAACAGTGTCGTCAGTAGCTGAGATCAGTAGCTGCACAGCTCCTCCCTCTAGGCTTTATGCAGTGTCGGTGAACGACTGCGTATTTGGTACGTTGCTCGGGCCCATTATAACCACACTTATTTAATTTTATCGTAGGTAGCTTTGATTTTACATCCACGCCACCTAACGGATCCTACTGAACTAACGTGTTACGCTAGCGTATTTTTCCAAAACTTTGCGCTTATTTATTGCTATTTTTATTGACTTTTTCAATATAAAAATTGTATTTAAACTATCTAGGAAGTATAAATAATCACTATGCAAAATTTCTGCCAGATTGTTTGAGTAGTTTTCGTGGTTAGCGATTAAAACGGTTTTAGTGACTTTGCTTTACATAGTAGTAAGATTTAACTGTACCTAATAAAGTTAGATTTCTTATCACCAAGGCTTGTTTTCCGGAAATTGAGGCTCATACAGTGGCAATAATAATAATAATTATAATAATCAGCTGGGATTTTAATCACCGATGATTTTACGCTTCAGGGTACGATTTATTGATTACTTATTAATAGTAAAAATCAGTTGGGTTCCTAAAACTTGATACTCGTGCACTTAAGGGCACGCTTTATTGATTATTTATAATAATAATCGGGTGCTTATCTAGCTTATTAATTGACAACTGATGTTTTCTTGACCATCGGTTATTTTTTTGTTGCTTTGCACACAAAAATTTTTCAGGTTTTTCAGACCTTGAATTAATAGTATTTTTATTTGAATTAAAAAAAACGTTTTTACCGATACTAACTTAGTATTTTAAAATTTTCTTTTAGTTACACTAAAATTAAAAAAAAATGTTTTGTCTGTACTATACAAGTGAATCTAATAACAGTTATCGATGTTCAGTACTTACTTGTACTTATATTAATGTTTTTACATGACAAACTTATCAAATCCAGTAGTCAGTGTGAAAAAAACGAAGGCAAAAAATATATTTTTTTGATACTTTAAGAGAAATTTAGTCACATTATCTCTCAGTCGTTTTCGCAGTTAGCGATTACAAGGGTTTTAGTGACTTTGCTTTTTATATTAGGAAGAAGATCTGAATCAAGTCGTAATGAAGCGTATTGTTTTAAAATTGATGGAAAAATATACTATCAAATTAATACAGTTACGTATGCAACTGAAAATAGGCAATTCACATACGAACAGATATTTTTTTATGATGCACAAGAATCCATTGATAATAGAATTTATCAAAATTATGCTTATAGTGGATTACAAAAAAATGCTTATATCAGATGGGATTATTAGAGATAATGATGTGTTTGTTCACTTTTGTCACATGATAAAAGAAGAAATTCATAGTCAAAATTTACTTGCCCAGTGAAAACATTTAAAATAAACCAGATTTATATTTGACTTTTCCATTAAAACCGGGAACTGATGGACGAAAGTATAATTTCAACATATGAATAAAGTAGCTGCCATTTTTTCTACATCAGGTGATGGCAAAATCCCTGAATCATACGTCAAAACTCGAAATATGAGCACAAAAGTTTTGCAATGCGTAAACACTACTAAATGAACTTAAATATGAGCTTTCTATACTTATTTCATAATACAGATGCAAGTAATAAAGATGTCATTTTCATAAAAATTATGTAATTGTTGCTTAATTATTGGCTTTTTATTAATATTTCAAGAACTTATTGTTGTCAGAATATAAACAAACTGTTTTATTCCGTCTGATATAGTTATAAGATCTATAAAAAATGGATAAAAGAGAGTGGACAAATATTTACATGATAAATTCATTGTCTATTTAGTAACAAGATATTTTCATTTAAAAACTTAATGAAAAGTGCTAACTCCTCGTACAGTTGGAGTTATCGGGGATAGCCCGCTGGGGATAGAGCTGTACTCGCATAAGTGTATATATCTTTTTATATTATTTAGTAATTTTGGATGGTTATTTTACACATGCTCCCTCCACCTTTTAAGCCCCCCTCAGCCCCCCTTTAAGTAAGGTAAAATTCTATCAGTTTTTATGTTATTTTTATTGTATTCAATTTTTGTTTAACCCCTTCCAATCCCCTTCAGCGCCCAGCTTGATTTTAAAGAGCCACCCCTCAGCCCCTCCTGTAACTAAGGTAAGATTATGTTTGTTTTTTGCTTATTTTTATTGGGTTGAACTTTTTCAACCCACTTTCCTCCAATCTCTTGATAGTGATTTTATTTATTTGATTTTTTAGCATATTTCCACACCACCCTTAAAGTAGTGCTATGGCGTGCTGTTTTTTATTTTAAATTTTCAATAAGTTTATTCATTGCATTATTAAACATGTATAAGAACATTACACGGTATTTCCATACTTAATTAAAAACAATGAATAATTTTATAGAAACCGTGGACATCACTCGTAGCCCTATTTACCACGAAAAAATAAAAATTGTTTTTCTCTCTTTATTAAAATATGTCAAATATATTAGTATAATTTACGCTCTTGCCGTCATTCTAGATAATACTCAACGTACAATAGAAAAAAATTTAAACGCAATAACTACTTTTTTATTTTAAAAATTTTAAAACTAAGGAAAAAAATCGGATATTTCTTCATACTGCTATCTAAATTTATTGAAAGTCCTAAATGTATGCAGATGCACTGTCAGAATGCAAAAGCTGTTATAAAAAAATGTAGACCAGAGTTATTTATTATAGTAACACGTTATCATGAATGGAATAAAATTAAAGTAAGTTTTATTCAAATTTCCAAAAAGAGACATTATATGATATTCTAAATATTGTAGTTAGAATACTTCATATTAAATCACTCTCGATTTTAGATAAAATGTAAAACGATTTTTTGTTATCCTCGTGTATATTTCTTGTCCTCGTACAATACACAATCCTCGTATGTTTTATTCTAATTAATTAGACAAAAAAAATGTTTTAAACCTACTACATTTCAAAATACATTGCAAACAAACGGTTATCCGCAATATAAAAAATCAGATAACACATCTGATGAACATATTTACAAAACTTGGACAAACGATACAATTTTTGTAGATAACTGAATAGTTGTACCTTATAATTAATTTTTATTGATAAAATGTAAATGTTACATTAACATTCAATATTGTGCATCAATACAAAGCATAAAGTATATGTATCACTACATTCATAGCAGTAGTGACAGAGTATAAATTAAAATTAAAAAGTTGAAAGATAAAGGAACAGAAAAATTTTATTTAATAAGTAGTTATATTGATAATAGATACGTCAGTCTAATGAAAGCAGCTTCTGGACTACAAGAATTTTCAACTTGTGCTAAAAGTCAAAAAGTTATAAATTTAGCTGTCCTGTTATAAAACAAACAAAAACTTATATTCGACAAAAATAGTTTTAAAAACAGTATAAAATTATTAAACGCAACTAACAGCTTGGATGTAATTAAACAAATATAATTATTATGCAAAATCAATGGAGTATGTAAATATTTCAGAATATTACATTTTCAATAACTTACTAACAATTTCGGGAAAAAGAGAAAATGTAATAAAAATTATTGCAACAGGTAGATTAAATAAAATATCTCCAAATAATTAACGGTGTTCTTAAAACTTATTTTAAATAGAATAAATGGTGCAACATCCTTCAAAGACATAAAAACATATAAAGAAATTAAATACCAGACGTTTAAAGATACTGCAACTACAATGGGTTCAAACGATCATTATTCTCAAATTAATAATACTTTCGATGAAACAAATACTTTGAAGTTTGCTAATCAATTGAGACAATTTTGTAGGTAGTTTTTAATTCTGGAAAACATTTAAAGTAATACAATACAAAATGAACATAAAAAAACACTACAAAAGATTTTTTGGTTCGTAGTTGAAAAGATCGCGCTTTTTTATACTTATACTAAATTTTAGAACTAGAAGATAAATCGCGTTAATTTTTTTAATCTACCTATACTGAAACAAATTAAAGATACAAAAAATCTTATGGAATAGAGAAATGTCTTTAAGTAAAGAAATGTTTGAGTCATGTAACAAAAAATTACGAGAAGATCATTTAATTACTTGGAATGGAGCTTCCATGATTTTTTAAAAAAGCCTCAGAAATAACTGACAGAAATTTAAAAGATATATATTGCACGGAAATATGTTTCGTAAATAAATTAATTATTTTCGGAGGAACTTTTTGTCAAATTCTTCTATTCACAAGAAATAGTGATGAAAGTATTATTATTTGAGAAACTATTTTTATTTATGAATACTTTAAATTTTTTGTTTTAAAATTAGTATTAGTTCTTATAATGAAGAATATATATCAAATAATGCATCTTCTAAAATATTTCTTGATTTGAATCGTTGTTTGGTTAATAGTGTTATACTAATATCACATAATGAGTGTACAAGTTTCTTAAAAAAAATAATTCTCTAAAAGTTAACAGGAGAAACTGAAGCTTGGTACAGCAAAAATAATGCAACATAAAAAGAGGTTGATGAGTGGGACAATAATATTTACATTAATTCGCCAACAAATATGTTAAATAGTATCTGTAAGTGTTGACTATTTCATGAACTAAGTTAAAAAATAACTACTATAGTAATGCTAATTAAAAATTTGAGTATATCAAACGGTTTATGTAACGGTACTTAATTAGGAATTACTAAATAATTGAAATACAACGTGGAAGAATAACTTTTTATGTCAAGAATAACTTTGAACACTTGAAACACCTCTTTACTACCTTTTGTTTTATGTCTTAAGCAATTCTCAATAGTTGTGGCATTTGCTATGGCTATCAATAAATTTTAAGGTCAAATTTAGTAATGTTGGTTTCTACTTAAGAAAACCACTATCCTTTTAGGGCCAGTTATACGTAGCTGAACCAAGTTGCAAAAATATGAATGATACATTTATTCAAGTGAAAAGACATAATTCGTAAACCAAAAATATTTGTTAGAAAACAATTTGCAACCAATTTAATACCAAGTGGTAAAACAGTGCACAAAATGTTTGGCTACTAGTTAAAATGTTTTACGGTTCAGCATCAAATATTTAAGTACAATCTTAAGAGGGTCTTTATTTCAACAAAAAAATCCAAAGTATTTATTCGGAATGAGGTTCTATTGGCTTCTAAATATGTTTTAAAAGTTATGAACATAACCTTATAACGTATTATAAATGATGATTGACCTTTTAGTGGCCAAATTGTTGTTTTAGATGGCAACTTTGGACAGATTCTTTTCATTAAAGTGAAAGAAAGTTAGTCACAAACCATAAGTCTTCCTGTTAAATATAGTGGGTTATAATAACTTCTTCCTCAATATGATTCATCACTAACATAAGAGTTTTGTCAAATGAAGTGGAATTTTCCAAATTTTTGCTCTTAGTTGGTGATGGTATAATTAAAGATTCCCAAAATAATTAATTAATAAAAAAAATTCTGAGATATAAGTTTATGTACGATTTTGTTAGTGTTAAATGTAAACGTTGGTTACATTAATAAATTAAGTAATTGATCTTTTAAACAAAAACTCTGTTACATAAACGCTTAAATTCTCTGAATTTATCCAGTTTATGTTGTTATATTTTGTTTAACCATATTAACTAGTTACATACCATACTTTCGTTTACTGGCTTGATTTTAACTTGCACGAATCATTGGCTGACGGATTTGTTTTTTCTTTGACTCATTTTGAACAAATCTAGTCGTCTCCTTAAAAACTAAAATACTTACGGTTCGATAAACGTTACAAGCATGTCTAATTTTCGATACTTTTTGACACTGTTTATCAAGAAGAATCTGTTTGAACATATTTAGTATAAGCATCAATTTTTAGTTTCCTTGAATTCCACAAGAGTTTGAAATGAGTTAAAACTTATGTTCGTGCACTTATTGACTTTCATACATGTGAAAGAGAAGACACTCCAACAACCTACAAATAACTTGATCAGTATAAGACTGCTCATTCAGTTACTGTATCCCTTTGACGAGTTATATTCTTCTCTGTTGTATAATAATGGAATATGCGTTAAATGGAGGTGACAGGAATAGCAATAATTAGGTAGGGTTAAATAATATACGCACTAAATGTATAAACTAATATATTATTACAAGTGTGAGCAGGATGGCTACGCAGTACGACTGTACTGTATCTTGGACGGTAGCAAACTGAAAATATGCGTACACTCCGCGCCATATATATAGATATATAATTGTATATAAATTTATAGTAGCAACATTCTCTATTGATAATTAAAAGATTAATTGATGGGTGATTTCAAAAACAGCGATAGACATGATAAATTAATGAGTAGTTATGAGGGCAATACAGTTCTATTCCTTTCTTTTCTTAGATGACAAATCAACTGCACATTTACAGTCTTTGTTAAATGATAATTAATATCATTTAATTTTGCTTTTGGTTTAAAACCAAAGATTGTGGACTACAGTCTCACGCTCCTTCACAGGCTGCGGGACAGCAGATGCTCCAACTATTTGTTCGTTTGTATATTGGGGAAAGGAAAAGCAGAAAATATGAATAAAGAGATAGAAAGCGTTATGTTTTGTAAAATACAAATGTCCACATACCTTTTCTTGTTTGTTTTATTTAATTTTATGATTCCTCAGTTCTGTTTCTTTTGAGATTATTAACTTTATTGAATTTCAACAAATAAAATATTCTGCACATCAGGTATACTTTTTCTTTTAACTTTATTTACCTTCACAATAAATTACAATAATAACTATGAATTTGTCATGCAATATAACTATGAGTTTATTGAGCAATATAACAAGTTAGATTGAAATATTGAACTAATATTTAGGAACCACACTCGATGAGCGGTGGAAAGCTACTGACTAAAACGCCGCGCAAAAAAATGCACCTTGCACGAAGTTTTAGTTTAAATATTTTTGTCTTACTTGCTATGGGGCCGGTACTTGCTGACTTCATGTGTTTAGGCTTAGCGGCTCGCTTCGGTTGTCACTTGACACTTCCGAGAGCCATGAAGTACACAGTCAGCTTTGTTAGACGACGACTTTCGTTAAGTACGACTCTTTTAATAGGTTTAAAATTTTATCATGGGAATAAATATAATAT